>JAZKJV010008079.1:0-48044 GCA_037367405.1 Ottelia alismoides | reverse complement strand
TCTCAGTCGGGGTAGCCATGCGCGTGACGGCTTCGCCCTCGGGGTAGAGCACCTGGCCAAGGGCGGCTGGCGAGCCCGCCAACATCAGAACGGCCAGAGGCATGGACAGCGCGAGGGTGTTTGAACGCATTGGGAAATCCTGGGAGAGCGATACCACGCCGAGAATCGGCCCGGTGGGCAGAAGATGCTACCACAATTCGATCGCAAGGGGTGTGTGGATCCCAAATTGGGCAACACCCCGCGGGCAGCCGGGGGGCAATGGAGAACCTGGGTAGCCGCCTTGCCGGTGTTGGCATCAGCCTTTGGCGGGGGGATTGGCCTTCACCCACGCCTTGAGAGCCCGCATTTCGTCCAGTGTCAGGGTCTGCTCCGGACGGGCGGCAAAGTCCTTTGGCCCGCCGGCGGCGATGATCGCCGGCACCTTGTCGGCCTTGACCTTGAGCTCGAGCGCGGCCTCGGCAAGGGTGTAGACGCGGGCGCCGCCGGACTTTGGCTTGGCACCGGTGCCGCCAGCGGCCGCGGCGTCCTTGCTTTCCTTGAGCGTGATCGTGCGGTTGAGCACGATCGCGCCGGGCTTGCAGTCGTCATCCGCGGCGAAGTAGCCGAGGCGCTCAAACTGGTAGCACTGGCCGGGGGTGATCGATGCGAGCACAGGGTCGAGCCGTGCGCCGGTGAGCACCTTCAGCGAGTTCGGCGTGAGGTCATCGCCCAGTTGCCGGTTCTTTCGCCGGGGCTGGGGTGGTTGAAGAGTCGCTCGTAGAGGCGGACCTCTGCGGGGATGGAGTGGCCCGGCGCGGCGCTGATCCAGTGGATCGTGCCCTTGACCTTGCGGCTGGGTTTGCCATCCGGACCGAGCGGGGCCTCGCCGCCCTTGGTCGCGGGGTCGTAGGTCGCGTAGACCGTCGTGACCTTGCCGCTGGCGTCGGTGTCGAAGCGCGTGGCCTTGATCCAGTACGCCCAGCGCAGGCGGACCTCTTGGCCGACGGCGAGGCGGTAGAAGTCGGGCGAAGGCGCCGCCATGAAATCGTCGCGCTCGATCAGCAGCTCGCCGGTGAAGGGGATCATCCGCTTGCCCGCGGCGGGGTCTTCCGGGTTGATGACAAACTCGATCTGCTCGACCGCGTCTTCGGCCAGTTCTCGATGACCACACGCACCGGGTCGAGCACGCACATCGCGCGTGGCGAGGTGGTGTTCAGCACGCGGCGGGTGCAGTCTTCCAGACGCTGGATGTCAATGACGCTGTCAAACTTCGTCACGCCGACCTCTTCGCAGAGCAGGGCGACCGCGCTGGCCGGCACGCCGCGACGGCGGAGGCCGCAGATCGTCGGCATGCGCGGGTCGTCCCACCCGTTGACGACTTTGTCAGTCACCATCTTGAGCAGGTTGCGCTTGCTCAGGACGGTGTAGGTGAAGAGCAGCTTGGCAAACTCGATCTGCTGGCTGTGCCAGAGCTTGGTGCCCCAGGTCGTCACGCCGTCACCGAGCGAGCGTTCGTCGCTGCGGCCCTGGTTGATGGCGTTGATGAACCAGTCGTAGAGCGGGCGGTGGTTCTCGAATTCGAGCGTGCAGATCGAGTGGGTGATCTCTTCGAGCGAGTCCTCGATGCCGTGGGCCAGTCGTACATCGGGTAGATGCACCACTTGTCGCCGGTGTTGTGGTGATGGGCGCGCATGACGCGGTACATGACCGGGTCGCGAAGGTTGAAGTTCGGGCTGGCAAGGTCGATCTTGGCGCGCAGGGTCATCGAGCCGTCGGGGTGCTTGCCGGCCTTCATCTCGCGGAAGAGCTTCATGCTCTCAGTCGGCGGGCGGTCGCGGTAGGGCTGGTCGCCGGCACGCTCGGCGAGCCGCGTCGCGCCGCGACCTCTTCACCCGAGAGCTGGCAGACGTACGCGAGGCCCTTCTTGATCAGTTCCTTGGCGAACTCTTCCATCTGCTCGAAGTAGTCGCTGGCCCAGAAGATGCCGCCGGCATTCGGGCCCGAGTCAAACGACCCGCCGAGGTGCTCGGTGAGCCAGCGGACGTCGCGCTTGATGCCCTCGACGTACTGCATCTCCTCCTTGAGCGGGTTGGTGTCGTCAAAGCGGAGGTTGAATTTGCCGTGGTACTTGCGCGCCAGGCCGTAGTTCAGGAAGATGCTCTTGGCGTGGCCGACGTGCAGGAAGCCATTGGGCTCGGGCGGGAAGCGTGTGTGCACGCTCTTGCCGCCGCCGCCGGCCTTGAGCCCCCACCTGCCCTGGGCGATGTCCTGCTCGATCATCTGCTCAATGAAGTTGAGCGGGCGCGAGGCAGGGTCGTTGGTTCGGGCATGGCTGGGCGAGTCGGACATAGGGCGGCATCGTAGATTGCACGCCTCCCGCCCGGCTTGCCCGGTGGGTAAATGCCGCAGAAATCAGGGCGTCGTCGCCAGTTTGCAGAACATCTCAACGCCCAGGGGCAGGGCGTCGTCGTTGAAGTCAAAGTCTGGCTGGTGGAGCTGCGCGACGCGTTCGGCATCGGGCTTCTTCAAGCCAGGCAGAAAAGACGCTTGGCACGAGCTGGGCTAGAAGGCGAAATCCTCGCCGCCCATCGTCGGCGTCTCAACGCGGACGACGCGCTCGGGCCCGAGCATGGCATCGGCGGTCTTGAAAAACTCGGCCGTCAGCGCCGGGTCGTTGTGCGTGACGGGGTAGCCGTCTTCCCACGAGATCTCGGCGGTGCAGTCGTGGGCCATGGCCACGCCCTGGATGATCTCGCTGAGACGGCGCTTGGCCAATTCGCGTGTGCTGGCCTTGAGCGTGCGGAGCGTCGCGACGAAACTCGCCGTCTGCGGGATGACGTTGCTGGCCGTGCCGCCCTGGACGATGCACGCCGAGACAACGACCGCATCGGTCGGCGAGACATTCCGGCTCGCGACCTGCTGGATCGCGACGATCGCACTGCTCATCGCCAGGATCGGATCGCGGCCGACGTGCGGGTAGGCCGCGTGGGCCTGCACGCCGCGCATCGTCACGCGCAGCTCGTCGGTGCTGGCCAGCAGGGGGCCGGGGCGGGTGCCGATGGTGCCCAGGGGCATCTCGGGCCAGCCGTGCAGGCCGTACATGCGGTCGACGCGCGGGCCGATGATGCGGCCATCCAGCGCGCCATCGATGCACATCCTCTCGCCGCCCGCGCCGCCCTCTTCGGCAGGCTGAAAGACAAACGTGACCGGGCGCGGCCGGTGCGCACTCTTGAGCACGCGCGCCGTCGCCAGCAGGATCGACGTGTGCCCGTCGTGCCCGCAGGCGTGCATCTTGCCGGCGATCGTGCTGGCGTAGGGCAGGCCCGTCTGCTCTGGGATCGGCAGTGCATCGATATCCGCCCGCAGGCCCACGGCTGGCTTGCCGTTGCCCGCCTCATCGCTCGCTGGCAGGTGCGCGACCACACCCGTGCCGCCCGCAACGCCCGCGACGAACGGGATCTGCATCGCGGCGAGCTCGCGCTGGATCACGCCGCTGGTGCGGCGCTCTTCGTACGCGATCTCCGGGTGAGCGTGCAGATCTCGCCGGACGGCGACAAAGTGCGGCGCGGCGTCGGCGATAGCCGCGGAGAATGGCGAGAGCGGGGACGCATGAACGCATGGTAACGCCGCGCGGCGGATCGTGCAGGTCTTGACCCTTG
Source organism: Ottelia alismoides (assembly GCA_037367405.1). Taxonomy (NCBI): domain Eukaryota; kingdom Viridiplantae; phylum Streptophyta; class Magnoliopsida; order Alismatales; family Hydrocharitaceae; genus Ottelia; species Ottelia alismoides. The sequence goes on along the minus strand of JAZKJV010008079.1, from coordinate 44,406 downwards.
ACATGCTCGGGGGTCGGGTTTTCAACCCGACCCAGAGCACGACCGCTCGTGCCGAACACCGTCTCGCGCGAAGGCATCAACGCACAGGCCCGCCGCCCAGACCGCGCAAGCCGTTGAGGTCGGCTTGGAAAGCCGACCCCCGTCCTGCGCACGGACATCGCTCAGGGCGCCAGCCGCATGGCCAGCTCGGCAAACTCGCGGCCGCGGTGCTCGTAGTTTGGATACTGATCCCAGCTCGCGCACGCCGGGCTCAAGAGCAGCACCTCGCCGGGTTTCATCCGCGCGGTCGCGGCTGTCATCGCCTCGGCGAGCGTCGCAAACGTCCGATCGGGCCCCGCGGCAAAGAGTGGCCCATCACGCCCGATGGCATAAAGCCCCGCGAGTGTTGGTGCAAGGCGGGTGATCGCCGAGACATCCTGCCCCTTGGCATCGCCGCCGACGAGCAGGTGGATGTGCGAGGTGGAGCCGCCGGCATCCTCGGCCAGCGAAGCGAGCGCCTGCTGGCACGCCGCGACGGTTGTGCACTTGCTGTCGTTGTAGAACTTCGTGCGCTTGCCGCTGGTGTGACAGAGCGCCAGCCGGTGCTCAAGGCCGGGAAAGGCCCGCAGCGCGGCGATGATCCTGGCGTCGTCGATTGGTGTGCCGCGTGCTTGCGCCGCCAAGCGGACCGCCGCGAGAGCGACCGCGGCGTTGAGCCGGTTGTGAGACCCGGGGATCGCCAGCGCGCCCTCGAGCGGCCCGGTGATCTGCGTGACGCGTCCGCGCGTCTTGCTCGCCCAGTCGCTCAGCGTCGGGCCGAGCACGGCATCATCTGTCGCACGCTGATGGGCCAGCAGCAACTGCTTGCTGCTGGCGTAGTGGTCGAGCGTGCGTGCCAGTCCATGTGATTGGGTGACAAGTTGGTACAGACCGCGACGCGCGGCGACCATGGGTGGACTTCGCCCAGCCAGTGGCAGCATGGCGCTGGAGAGCTCCAGCACCATGACATGATCCGCCGGCAGGGGCACGCGCTCCAGGAGCGAGCCGCCGATGTTGCCGCCGAGCAGCGCGGGGATGTCGCAGGCCAGCAGCGCGTGGTGGATCATCGCGGTGGTCGTGCTCTTGCCCACTGAGCCGGTGATGCCGATCGTGACCGCGCTCGGCGGCAGCGAGGCGATCAGCATCGCGATCTCCGTGGTCAGCGGCACGCCCGCCTTGCGCGCTGCAGAGAGGTACGGGTTCGTCCACGGCTGCGGCACCGCAGGATTCGCCACTACGAGATCCGCTCCGGCAAAGTCGCGCTCGTCATGCCCGCCAAGGGCCAGGCGCACCGACCCGGCGTCGATCAGCGGCTGCAACTCGGGGATCACCTCGGCAAAGTCGCTGGCGGGCTTGCGATCGGTGACTGTCACGATCGCGCCGCGAGCGGCCAGAAACCGCGCGGCACAAGCCCGCCGCCAAAGCGGCCGAGCCCCATCACTGTCACACGCTTGCCCGCGAGGGATTGAAGATCAATAGCCATTGCCGCGAGGATATGGACGCCGCGCTTCGCCTTGGCTCTCTTCGTCTCGTCGCTCGTCGCTCTGCACTCGTCGCTGCGCTAGACCGTGCCGTACATCCGGTCGCCCGCATCGCCGAGACCGGGCACGATGAAGCCGCGGTCGTTGAGCTGGCGGTCGAGCGCTGCGCAGTAGACGCGGACATTGGGGTGGTCCTTGGCCATGCGGCGAACGCCTTCGGGTGAGGCGACGAGGCAGATCATGCGAAGGTCCGTTCGCGCCGTGGGCGCGGAGGGTCGTGAGGCTCTCTGATGCGCTGCCGCCGGTGGCGAGCATCGGGTCGACAAGCACGACCGGCCCGGCGTCAAGATCGCGCGGCAGACGCTTGAGATATGCCACGGGCTGCAGCGTGTGCTCATCGCGAGCAAAGCCCAGGTGGCCGATGCGGGCCTCGGGCATCATCTCCATGATGCCCTCGGCCATGCCCAGCCCCGAGCGCAGCACGGGCACGACGGTGACCACACCCTTGAGCCTGCGGCCCTGGGTCAACTCCATGGGCGTGCGGACGGTGACCTGCTCGGTCGGCAGCTCGCGGGTTGCCTCGTAGACCATGAGCCCGGCGATCTGGTACACCAGCGCGCGAAACGGGCGGTGCGCGGTCGCGGCGTCGCGAAGGTACGTCATCTTGTGCTGGATGAGCGGGTGATCAAAGACCGTGAGGTTGGGATGATCCGGGTGGGGCGAGGCCATGAGCAGAGGGTAAACACCCGCAGGCGTCGCCGGCGGTGAGTGTACTTCCGCCTAGTCTTCACCCATGCCCACAGTCATTACCGTCTATCACTCCGGCTACGGCCACACCAAGCACCAGGCCGAAGCGGTTCACGCCGGCGTGACGTCGGTCGCGGGCATCACCGCGCGTCTGATCACCAGTGATGAAGCGTTGAAGGACCTGTCTGTCTTCGAGGCGGCCGACGCGATCGTCTTCGGCTGCCCCACGTACATGGGCGGTCCGTCGGCACAGTTCAAGCAGTTCCTAGGACGCAACCGGCGGCCTCTGGGGCAAGCAGGCGTGGAAGGACAAGCTTGCCGCTGGGTTTACCAACTCCGGCGGGCTTTCCGGTGACAAGCAGATGACGCTGAGTTATCTGAGCGCGTTTGCCGCGCAGCACAGCATGGTGTGGGTCAGCCTTGGCCTGATGACCAGTGGCCAGGGCTCGGACGACGTCAACCGCCTCGGCGGCTACACCGGCGCGATGGCCCAGAGCGCGCACGGCGCATCGGCCCCCGCCCCGGGCGACCTCAAGACCGCGCGACTCTTCGGCGAGCGCATCGCGCACGCGACCACGCGCTGGGCAAAGGGCAAGTAACGAGCGAACTGGAGGGACTGCCCGCGATCAGGCCGCTTCGCTGGCCGACTCGGGCAGCGTGCCGGCCACGCCGTCGCGCGTCACGACGAACATGTGCGGGCTGATCGGGTAGGGCAGGCGGCGGAAGTCCTCGTTCACGCGGGCCGCGAGACGCTCGACGAACGGCTCGGGCCCGAGCGACATGGCGACAAACATGTCGCGCGCCGGCGTGGCGACGTAGAAGTCACCGCCGAGGCGCGCCGCCAGGCGCTGGTAGAGGTTGCCCAGGAGGAGGCGAGCGGCGTCGTAGCCGTCCTGTTCGGCAACCACGATCGCGCGGCCGCCTTCCTTGCTGGTGACGACCTGCAGCTCAAGCTCCTGGCTCTGGTTGGCCAGGTTCTCGCGGGCGAGTTCTTCGAGATCGTCAGCCGTCACGCCCCAGCGGAGCATCTGCTCGGTGGTGACGCTCACGGTCATCTGCGGCATGTCGATGACGAAGACCACGACGGTGCCATTGACAAACGGCACGTGCGCGACCTGCTCGCGGTTGAGGTGGTTGAAGATGGTCTCTGGCTGAATGCGCGGCATGATCCGCGTGCGGAGCAACTCGAAGCTCATGTTGCCCACCGCGCCGGCCTCGCCGCTGAAGAGCTGGTCGAGGTAGTGCTCGACGATCTCGGTGCCGCGGGGCGGGTCGTGCTTGACCAGACGGGCCAGGTTCTCAAGGTCGAGGCGACGGCCGTTGACGATCAGCTCGCGCGGGCCGGTCAGCTCGATCTGCGAGTCGGGCTGGATGCGCTTGAGCATGTCAGCAACCTGCTCGGCGAAGGCTTCGGGTTCGTGCGGCATGAAGGCCATAGTGGTTCCACCTTGTCTGGCGTTGCGGACTGAGCCGTCCCCTCCTGGGCGGGCGTGACATCAGGTGGATCGGCGCGAGGCGACGCGACCTTGGTCGATGGCTCTCGGAGGCGTCATTCGGTGTTCGGGCTGTGCCGTTCATGGCCGGTCGAGCCAGCAGATAACCTCAAGTCGGAATGTGTTTGGGTCTGGGCGTGCGGGCTCGACTTTTCGCGGGGTTCTGCTATCCTCGATAGAGGCGGGTCTGCAAGAACACCCCCTTTTTCACACCGCCGGCCGAGATGATCGAGTGATGATCAACGGCCGGTTCAACCGCGGAGCATCCCTGTGACCAAGAGCGAAATCGAAGGCAAAGTGATCGACATCGTCGCCAAGCAGCTCGGTGCCGACAAGGCCAACATCAAGACCGCGACGAACTTCCAGACCGATCTCAACGCCGACAGCCTCGACACCGTCGAGCTGGTCATGGAGTTTGAGGACGCGTTCGGCACGTCGATCCCCGACGAGCAGGCCGAGAAGATCACCACCGTCGGCCAGGCGATCGATTTCATCTGCCAGGCCAAGGGCATTAACTGACCTCGCAGCGGGAAAACCCCGCTGGCGTGCGATGATCGTGCGCGACGTTCGACCAACAAGCCAGCGGCCCGTGCCGCTGGCTTTGTCGTTTGGCAATCTCACCCTCGGTCCTTGACGCGCCGCGCTTCAGGTTCGCAACTACTCTAAACTCAACGCACAGCCGGCCGACCGCGCCCGGGTTCACGGAGACTCTTCATGGCCTATCAGCAGCGCACACGCATCGTCATCACCGGTATGGGGGCGATCACGAACATCGGCCACAACGCCGCCGACACGTGGGACGCGATGCGCAGCGGCCGCTCTGGCATCTCCCTGATCGAGGGGGACGAGTTCAAGCCGTGGGCCGGCAAGTGGGAGACGACCCTTTGGCGGGCAGGTCAAGGGGTGGGATGTCACCAAGGTCATCGAGTTCCGCGAGGCCAAGCGCCTCGACCGCTTCACCCAGCTGGGCGTCGGCGCTGCCGTCGAGGCCGTCGCCCACTCCGGCGTCGACTTTTCCAAGCTTGATACCGAGCGATGCGGCGTGATCTATGGCTCGGGTATCGGCGGCATCATCACCATCGAAGAAGGCAAGGACACGCTCCTGGGCAAGGGCCCGAGCCGTCTTTCGCCCTTCACTGTCCCGCGCCTGATGCCAACGCCGCGGCCGGCAATGTCTCGATCCGATTCGGGCTCAAGGGCCCGGCCAGCACGCACGCCACCGCCTGCGCCAGCTCGGGCCACGCGATGGGCGACGCCGTGCACACGATGCGTCGAGGCGAGGCCGATGTCATGATTGTCGGCGGCGCCGAGGCCGCCATCTCGCCGATCTGCGTCGCCAGCTTCGGCGTCATGCGTGCCCTGAGCACCCGCAACGACGCCCCGACCAAGGCGAGCCGTCCATTTGATATCGATCGCGGACGGGTTTGTGCTCTCCGAGGGTGCCGCAGCCTTCGTGCTCGAAACCGAGGAACACGCGCGCAAGCGCGGCGCGACGATCTACGCCGAGGTTGTCGGCGTGGCCAATTCGTCTGACGCGCACCACATCACCGCGCCGGACCCCAACGGCGGCGGCGCGTCACGCTCGATGCGCTGGGCCCTTCGCGATGCCCATCTCAATCCGGCGGATATCGGTTACGTCAATGCCCACGGCACCAGCACCCCCCTCGGCGACAAGGCCGAGACCGAGGCCTTCCTCGCGGTCTTTGGTGATCACGCCCGCAAGAGCCGGGGCGGCACCTGCCTCATGAGCAGCACCAAGAGCGTCCACGGGCACGCACTGGGTGCCAGCGGCGCCATCGAGATGATCGCGTGCATCCACGCCGTGCGCGACGGCATCATCGCCCCGACGATCAACCTGGATAACCCCGGCACCCGCGACGAAGCGGGCAATGTGACCCCGTTCGACATCGATCTGGTGCCCAATGTCGCCCGCGAGCGGGCGGTGAAGTACGCCATGAACAACACCTTTGGCTTCGGCGGGCACAACTGCTCGATCATCGTCGGCCGCTACACCTGAACCAAAGTCAGGCGGCGTGCCGATAGAACGACCATGGCGACGGATATCCAGGCCCTGCTGAAGCTCGAAGTGCCGATCATCGTCGTGCTCGGGCGTCGTCAGTTGCCCGTGCGCGATGTCGTCGGCCTTCTGCCCGGGGCGATCATCGAGATCCCCAAGAACGCCGACGAGGACCTTGAGCTGCTCGCCAACAACAAGGCGATCGGTCTGGGCAAAGCGGTCAAGGTCGGCGAGAACTTCGGGATCCGCCTCTCGTTTGTCGGCGAGCTTCGCTCGCGCCTCGAGGCCATGGGTCCGGGCGGCGGAAACGCCCAGGCGAGCAACGAAGAGGTCGACGCTGACGCTCTGGCCGCCGCCATGTTGGCCGGCCAGATCTGAAGACGGGCCGGGCTTGAAAGATTGATGTGGACAACTCCTGAGTGAATTCCAAGAGAATTCTCGCGCAGGTTTTGCTCGAGGCCTTTGGCCCGTGATCGCAGCAGATCGGCCGCGCTCGGCAGAATTTGCCCGACGAAGGACATGCTGGCTGGTTTCATGAAGGGATATTCAAGTCCGGATCTGAATCTGGTCGCCCAAGAAGTGTCGAAAGCGGCGACTCTGACCGGGCAGGGAGGCGGCGACTCTTTGATAGGATCATGTTTGGACAGTTCCTACCTAAGGTCGCTTGATACGGTGTGCGTATCTGCCTAACCTTCACCCTGTCCTCGACTGTCACCCAATCGCCACATGCCGTGGCGGCGTGGGGCTTTAGCCTCTGTTCAATGGAGAATGCAATGAAGAATTCGACGCAGTGGATGCCAGCAATGGCTAGCGCTCTGATGCTTGCCGCCCTCACGGGCTGCACCATCAGCGGCACCTCAGGCACCGGCGCGACCGGTGGCGTGTCCGCGACCGGCGGCGGTGGCTCGGGCCTCGGCCAGACCGGCAGCAGCGCGACCATGGGTGGCGGCGCGGGCGGCACCGCCCGCACCGGCACCGCCAGCACGACGGTCAGCACCGGCTCGGCCTCGGGCCAGAAGACTGCCGGCACCGCGACCGGCAGCACCGCCACGACCGCCTCGGGCATGAGCTCGGGTGCGGCCGCCACCACCGCTTCGAGCAGCAGCTCGACGATGGCGACCACCACCACGACGACGACCGCTACGACGACCACGACGGCCTCCTCGGCCGCCGTTGCTTCGAGCTTCGGCGCCAGCAACACCGTCTTCTACCCGACCGGCCACGAGGCCAACGCTGCCCTGCGCGTTGACCGCATGTGCCCGCCCGAGGTCGTCGCCGGTGCGAACTTCACCTACGAGCTGAAGGTCACCAACGTCACGCGCGTTGCCCTTGAGAACGTCATGGTCACCGAGACCATCCCCAGCAACTTCACCCTCGTCAGCAGCGACCCCGCTGCCAACGCTGGTGGCGGCGCTGCCACCTTCAACCTCGGCTCGCTCGCCCCCGGCGCGACCAAGAGCGTGAAGGTCACCGGCAAGGCCGGCAACGCTGGCTCGATCAGCAGCTGTGCGACCGTCTCCTACACCCTCCCGATCTGCTGCACGGTCAACGTCGTTTGCCCCGTCGCTCAAGATCGAGAAGATGATGCTCGGCTCGGCTAGGGCGGCACGCTCGAGTCGCTCTGCGACAACCTCCCGGTTCGCATCATCGTCAGCAACCCCGGCACCGGCACCGCCCGCAACGTCATGGTCAGCGACAAGCTGCCCGACGGCCTGCTGACGGCTGACGGCAAGAACGCCGTCGAGTTCTCCGCTGGTGACCTGGCCGCTGGCCAGAGCAAGACCTTCGAGTTCAACGCGAAGGCCACCCGCACCGGCTCGTTCACCCAACGATGCCTCGGCCAAGGCTGACAACGGCCTGACCGCTGAGAGCAACAAGGTCACCGTCGGCGTCAAGAACTGCAACCTGGTCATCAGCAAGAAGGCCGACCGCGCCCAGCTCTTCGCTGGTCGCCCGGCTGGCTTCACCGTCGAGGTCCGCAACACCGGTGACGGCATCGCCCGCAACGTGACGGTCGAGGACACCCTCCCCGCCGGCGCGTCGGTGATCTCGGCCTCGGATAACGGCCGCGTCGCTGGCAACACCGTCGTCTGGACCGTGGGCGACATGGCCCCCGGCGCCAGCAAGACCTTCAACATCCAGGTCAACCCCGGCTCGCTCGCGACGGTGACCAACACCGCCACGATCAAGAGCGTCTGCTGCCCGCAGGCCACGGCGAACGCGACGGTCAACTACGACGGCGTCCCCGCCATCGTCGTTGAGCTCATCGACGAGCCGGATCCGCTCCTCGTCGGCGAAGAGACCACCTTCACCGTCCGCGTGCGTAACCAGGGCATCAAGACCGATACGAACCTCAAGGTCGTGTTCAACCTCGCCAACGGCCTGACCTTCGTCAGCGGTGGCGGCGCGACCCCGGTCTCGGGCGCTGGCCAGACCATCACCTTCGGCACCGTCGCCTCCCTCGCCGCCAAGCAGGAAGTCGTCTGGACCGTCAAGGCCAAGTGCACCGCTGCGAACGGCGACGTCCGTAGCAACCTGAACGTCACCACCGACTACTTCAAGGCCCCGATCACCGAGATCGAGTCCACCAACCTCGTTCAGTAATCCGCAAGGACCTGATCGAAGTTGAATTGAAGAGTCTGACGTAACGTCACTCACCACCGGCGGGCCCAACGGCCCGCCGGTGTGCTTTTTGGAAGAAGTGGCAGAGTGGCGCAGTGGCACAGTGACAAAGTGACAGATCAACGGAGTTGAAACGTGTTGACGTCGACTGCAGGCGGACGCTTTGCGATTGTCGATCGCAAAGCGGCCGACCATGCCGCGCGAGCATCGCTGAGCAGCAGCGTCACTGTGCCACTGTGCCACTGTCTCGCTCAATCACTGTGTCACTGTGTCACTTCCCCATCACCCGCGCACAAAGACACCCATCACGCGAACGTGATCGGGCTCGCCGGGGACGGGAATTTCATGCGGCACCAGCACGCAGCCCAGCCCCGCGCCGCACAGCAGGCTCTCCAGCTCATTTGGCGACAGCGGCCAGGGTGGCCCCTCGGCGTCATCACCCGTTGCGCCGTTGCAGCGACCGCAGTCAACCGAGAGCACGACGCCCCGCGGCGCCGCGAGGCGAGCCAGGTTTGCCGCGCCGATCCTGCGAAGATCGGGCGGGGAGGCTCTGCAGCGTGCTGACCTCGATGACAAGATCAAAGCGCCCGAGCCTCCGCGCGGGCGGGTCGAGCAGGTCGGCGCGGATGAACCGCTGCGCGCAGCGCGGGTGACGCAGCGCCGCCCAGTGCACGGCCGTGGGCGAGACATCGAAGCCGACGACATCAAACCCGCGCGCGTCAAGCTCCGCGACATCCGCCACCCAGCCCGCAGCCGACGACGACTGCGCGGCACCCGGCCGCACCAGGCGAGGCGCGTCGCGGTTGAGCCACGACATCAGCACATCATCGGCCGAGGCATGATGCCACGGCACGCGATCAGGATCGCCGTCGGCCTGCGCGTAGACGCGCTCACAATACTCGGCAACGCTCAGCGGTCGCACCGCCTCGGTGTCGGTGTGGTCAAGCTTGGGGTGCGCCGGCGACGCCAGCGCCTCGCGCTGCGGCTGCTCATCTTGTGACGAATGCTCATACATACGAGCCTCCCATGGCGGCGCCCCCGTCCGCATCGCGACGAGGTCTTCTCTCTCCTCCAAGGGCGGAGGGAATCGTTCAGGCCTCTCCAGATTACCGCTCGACCTCCGAGAATGCAAGGGGTTCTCAGCATTATGCCGGAGAATGAGCACTGAGCTGGTCCATAACCAGACTCGATCGATTTCGCGATAGATCGATGCGGATGGTCGCGTTTTCACCACAGAAGAAGCTTCATCGCCGTCAGTTGGCGAGCTCCCTGGCGGGTCGGCATCGGGAGATACCCTACTCCGTTTGGCCTCTGACTTGAAACCCGCCCGCACTTGCCCGATGGTCTCGCGCGTCGCGAACGGCGATGGACCTTTCTTTGGCCATTGATCCGGTCCGGCGGGATGAGGAGTTCCGATGTCCTTGATGCGTTCCTGGCGGCTGCCGAGTTTGGTTGTGGTGATGACTGGTTTGTTCGCGCCGTTGGGCGCAGGCCGCTCAGGCGGATGGTCAGGTGGCGGCGCCGAAGTTTGACTCGGGTGACACCGCGTGGATCCTCACCAGCACCGCTTTGGTGATGATGATGACGATCCCCGGCCTTGCGCTTTTCTACGGCGGGCTTGTGCGCGCCAAGAACGTGCTGAGCGTGCTGATGCACTGCCTCTTCTGTGCCGCGATCGTCAGCGTGCTGTGGGTGGTGTGCGGCTACTCGATCGCATTCGGCGAGAGTCAGGGCGGGTGGCTCGGGTCGCTGAGCACGTTCGCGTTCCTCGGCGGCACGGCCGGCACCGCCCACCCGCTCGCACCGACGGTGCCGCACACACTCTTTGCGGCGTACCAGCTCACCTTTGCGGTCATCACACCCGCGCTCATCGCCGGCGCATACGCCGAGCGGATGCGGTTCCCCGCGTTTGCGCTCTTCACGGCCCTGTGGTCGCTGGTGATCTACGCGCCGCTGGCGCACTGGGTCTGGGGCGGGGGATGGATCGGCACCAAGCTCGGCGCGCTGGACTTTGCCGGCGGAACGGTCGTGCACATCTCGTCGGGCATCTCGGCGCTCGTCGCGGCGATGTATCTCGGGCGGCGCGCGGGGTACGGCACCGAGCCGATGCCGCCGCACAACTTGCCCTTTACGGTGATGGGCGCGGGGCTGCTGTGGGTCGGCTGGTTCGGGTTCAATGCCGGCAGTGCGCTGGCGAGCAACGAATTGGCGAGCACGGCGCTGGTGAATACCAATACAGCCGCGGCGGCCGCCGCGCTGGGGTGGATGGTGGCCGAGGTCGTGCGTCACAAGCGCGCGACGCTACTGGGCGCGGCATCGGGCGCAGTGGCCGGGCTGGTGGTCATCACGCCCGGCGCGGGGTTCGTGCCGGTGTGGGCCGCGCTGGTGATGGGTGTGCTGGGTGGCGTGGTCTGCTTCGCAGCAGTGTCGCTCAAGGGGCGCTTCCGCTACGACGATGCGCTGGATGTCGTCGGCGTGCACTTTGTCGGCGGGATCCTCGGGGCGATCCTGACGGGCGTATTTGCCAGCGGAAAGGTCAATTCGGCGATTGCGACGCTGACCGCTGGAGGCGACGCGGCCAAGCCGACGAGCGTCATGGGCTCGATGCCCGGCGGGGCGATCGAGGGGCACTTTGGCCTCGTCGGCACGCAGGCGCTGGCGGTGGTGGCGACGATCGCCTTCTGCGGCGTGGGCACGTGGGCCATCCTCGCGCTGGTGAATCTTGTGACGCCGCTGCGGGCGACGCGCGACGAAGAGACGACGGGTATGGATCTCAGCCAGCACCGCGAGCGCGGCTATGCGCTGGGTGGCGGCGAGGCGCTCGCCGCAGCGGCGGTCAGCCTCGGCGACCCGCGCGCCGCGAGCAAGCCGCCGACGGAAGCGACCCGCTTCACCGTCACGCTCGATGGCCTGCCCGAGGCGGCGATGCTGGAACGCTGGCGGACACTCTGCCAGGAGCGGGCCACCGAGCCGGGGCCGGACTTCAAACAGGTCTATGCGCACGTCTCGACGGTGCGCGGCACGAGCTTCCGCTTCCGCGGGGGTGATCAGGAGGCCATCAGGCTGAGTGTCGAGCGGCTCTTTGCGGACATGACCGCGGGTGTCCGGGCCCGGCTGTCCTGAGGCGGGGTTGAGGGTTGGCTGTTGTCGTGTTCTGATTGATCGTTCACGTTGTCTACCTGGTTGATGCCGCCATGAAACTCATCACTGCGATTATCCGGCCCGAGAAGCTCGACGATGTGCGCGGGGCGCTGGCCCAGTGCGATGTCTATCTGATGACCGTGAGCGAGTGCACGGGCTTCGGGCGGCAGCGCGGCGTGACGGAGGTGTATCGCGGGCAGGAGCTGCACGAGACCCTGCTGCCGAAGATCAAGATCGAGATCGCTGTCAGTGATCCGTTCGTAGAGTCGGCGGTGGATGCGATCATGCGTGCCGCGCGATCGGGTGAGACGGGCAAGGTGGGCGACGGCAAGATCTTCGTGCTGCCGATGGACGACTGCATCCGCATCCGCACGGGTGAGACGGGCGCGAGCGCGATCGGGCCGTGAGGTTTGTGGCAGTGGTGAATAACCCGCTGCGGACTGCGCCAGCGGGTTGAGCTCAATGACGGATGCTCAGACGCGTTTAGCCCTGTTTTTCCAGCACATTCTCGATGGTGTACCAGCCGGGCTGGCGGCCCGCGAGCCAGACCGCGGCATCGATCGCGCCCTGGGCGAAGAGATCGCGGCTGGTCGCCTCGTGGCTCAGTGTGATGACGTCGCGCGGGCCGGTGAAGGTGATGGTGTGGGCGCCGATGACCTCACCGATGCGGTGCGCGACGATCGATTGATCATCGATCAAGGCCCCTCCGGCGCGGAGAGCGGCAGAAATTTTCTTGGCCGTGCCGCTGGGTGCGTCTTTCTTGCGCGTGTGATGGGTCTCTGTAACCGACAGTCTGTACGCGGGACCGAGGTGCTGCGCGAGCGTCCGCGCGGCGTGCGTGACCGCGGCGACACCGAGCGAGGTGTTGGGCGTGAGCAGCACCGCGCGACGCGACGACTCGCGGCGCAGCAGGTCGATCGATGCGGCGCCGAGGCCCGTCGTGCCGACGAGCAGCGCGCACGGCGATGAAGATATTCTGCTCGCGGCCTGCGCAAGCTCGATCGACGAAAAAAGGCCTGTTTCACTGCTGAAATCGATGATGCACGCAGGAGACGCGCCGGCGACAGTCAGCGACTCGGCGCATGAGCGAGCGTCCTTGAAACCGATCGCGTTCTGATGCGGAGAGAGTGATGACGATGTGGTGCTGACCGATGACGCATCACGCACGACCGCACCGGACGATGTGCACGCGCGGGTCATCGGTGGCGAGCGAGATGATGCGCTGGCCCATGCGACCGGAAGCACCGACGACGACAATGTGGATAGTTGACATGCGTGCCGAGAGTCTATGAAGTAGTCAGTGAAGGTCGAGAACATGCTCTTCGTCATGCGAGTGACTCAAGTGACGGTGGGATTTGTTCCGATAGACCTGTTGTACAACTCGTGATCGTCCCACCGCGTTGGTGGAAACGAGCACGAGCGTCTCATGTCCGGGGTTACCCCGGGGAGTTCAATACCATGGCGAAGAAAGCTGCTAAGAAGAAGGCCACCAAGAAGAAGGCCAGAAGGCCAAGTAACTGGATAGCCAGTTGGCCCGTCGACAAGACCGCGTGACGAGAGCGACTCGCCCGTCCGCGGCCGCGAAGCAGTGAGCCAAGCGGGTGCAGCAATGTCTCCCCGACGAAGGCCCGCTTCGTGAAACACTCTTGCCGGTCGAGCACGAAAGTGGTCCACCGGGCTTTTCTCTTTTTGCGATCGGCCTCGTCAGGCGCTCTTCCGGGGGGGGCGCGGGCGATCGACGGCACCCAAGTGGGCGACATTGACGCAAAAAGCAGATCGCGGCGGAGCCCTGGGGGTCCGCCGCGACATTGCGAGAACAACACGACGCAGTGTTGTGGGGAATTTGTAAGGTGCATCGGAAGGCTGGAACCGCCTCCCGCTTGGACGGCAGGGGTGATTACGAGATCGATTGCGGTCAGCAGCAGCTTGTCAGAGCCAGCGACACGGAGCTCAAAGCGGGTGCCAGCGATCGCCGAAACGCCCTCGATCTGCACGAACGCGCGCGAGTTGCTCGGGGCGAAGGTGGTCAACACCTGCTTGGTCTCGCCATCGGCATCACCATCGTCAGCACCAGGCCGCGGGCATCGGGCAGGTTGCGGCACACCAGTTGGCCGCTCTTGGTCGCAGGGTTGATCAGGAGCGCGACCTTCGGTCCGTCGGCGACTCGGCGGTTGCATCAGCAGCGCGAACTGGACCAGTCGAGCGCCCGGGAGGTGAGCCGCCCTCGAAGCGCACGCCGAAGTCCTGGCGACGATGTCTGCGCTCTGATTGGTCCGGATGTTCCTGGTTGATCTTGTCCAGCGTGCCGCGCATCTGCAGCGTCATCACACCGAGGGCGACGACCGCGGCGAGCGAGCCGATCGCGCCTGCGCGCCACCAGCGGCTGACGTGGCGCGTCGGGGGCAGTGACTGCCGAGGCGACGGGTCAGGCCGGGGTCGACCATGGCGTGATCGATGCGGCCGGCAACGCCCGTCTCGGCGCTGATCAGGCCGAAGACCTTGCTGAGCACGCGCTCGCGCACGAGACTGGCTGGATGACCTCGGCAGCGAAGCGATCTGCTGGCGGGCCTCGAGCAGCTGCTGGTCGCGGATAAGTTGCTGCACACGCGGCGACGCCGCGGCGAAGGCCCGTCTCAAAGTCCTTGCGCTCCTGCTCGTCGAGCAGGCCCAGGCGCATCGGCCGAGGCGAGCTCGAGCAGCTCCGCGGGCGTGTATGCCGCGTGGGGCTGCTTGGAGTTGGCGTTGTGGTGGGGGGGGTGGGGTCATGCTGAGATTCCTTCAGAGATCTCGCGCTCGCGGAGGCGCGTCAGTGCTCGGGAGAGTGCGACTTGATCGTGCCCACGGGGTTGTTGAGTTCTTCACCGATTTGCCGCAGGGTCTGGCCGTTGAGATACGCTCGGATAATGACGGTTCTTTGCAGTTCGGGGAGCTGGTCGACTTTCTTCATGATCGAGCCGAAACGTTCACGTGTTTCGGCATTGATGGAGGTTGTGCCGGCGGTGCGGCCATCCGCATCGCCGCCGGTGAGAACGAGTTTTTCATCCAGCGAGGCACCCTTGAGAGCGGTGCGGCTGCGCGGAGGCGCGACGAGGAATCGCCGCGAGATGAGCATGACCCCAGGTCACAAGTGCGGCACGGGTGGGGTCATACCTCGCGCTGGTCCGCCAGAGGCGAACGAAGATCTTCCTGCACCGCGTCCTCGGCTTCTTCTCTCGCGGGCAGTGCTTGAACGGACATCCGAAAAACCAACGAACCAAAGCGGTCATACAGCTGCGCAATGGCAGCCTGTCCCCGCGAGACGCCCTGCATCAGGGCCAGGATCGGCCTTCTGTTGTTCTGCTCAGCAGCATTCAAAAACCTCGCCTCGGTTCAACAGACGGTCGAACCACCAATCACACGAACTCACGTGCGCCCGAGACTGGGGCACCCGAGGCGACCGGCAGAACCACCGGACCCTTCTATACGCAGCCGGGATCGACAGGATCCGATGGCTCGGCCGAACTTCACGGAAACGCGTTTGGTAATATACCTTATCGGAAGGACTGATGCGAGGTCATTTCTGGTGGCCTTGTGGATTTAGGGTGGCGTTTGGTCGATATACCCAAGGATTATCAACCTATGCCGCGGCTGTTCTGGTGGGAATCTGGCATCTATGATGAAGACGCAGTAAACTCCAAGTCCGATTGTCGTTCTGACCCGAATCTGTTGGGACCGCTGTGGGAACCTAGGGCGAAATGACCAAGACCCGTTCTCAGTATGATCAGTGCAGTCCTCGCTCGCGCAGTCGAGCGGGGTTCTCGTTGCTTGATCTGCTGGTGGCGATCGCGGTGATTGCTCTGCTTGTCGGGTTGATGCTGCCGACGCTCGCAGCCGTGCGCGAGACAGCGCGCAGGTCGTGTGCATGTCCAACATTCGCCAGCTCTCGCTGTCGATGGGCATGTACGCCGACACGTACCGCAACGAGTTGCCGTACAGCCGCTCGTACTCCAAGTCGCTTTCAGATCCAGCGTTTGATCCGCGCTGCTGATGGCCGCGCGGCTCGCGCTCCCCTCAACCGGATCGACAACGGGTTTGACGGCCTGGGCATTCTGCACGCGCAGTCATTCGGTGCGGTGCCGGGGTCTTCTACTGCCCGAGCCACGACGGCAACACGCGTCTGGAGAACTTCCTGCCAGGATGGGGCGGGGCGCCGCAGGATGTCTACACCAACTTCCAGTATCGCGGCGGCTCGTCGCGCGGGGGTCACCCCGTCTGGATCGCATCACCGATCGCATCGCCCTGATCAGCGACGGCCTCGCTCGCATCCAGGATTTCAACCACACCGTCGGCGGCAACGTCGCATGGTCCGATCAGAGCGTGATCTGGTTTGACGACAAGTCGACCCAGCTCCGCAGCAAACTGCCCGTCGCCTCCCAACGATGGCGACACTCGCGCCAAGGTGCTCGATGCGTGGAATGTCATCGACCGCATCGAGACCGGTGGCGGCGAGCAGAGCCTTCCCTGATAGCACTTGATTGCACACGCGGCCCCGGTGATGCCGGAAAGCTCCCCAACGCTGGCGCGGTCGGGTGTCAACAAATCGCCGCATGTTTACCACCTTGAATGCCGTCACTCGATCGAGCACCGCTGATGCGCATCGCCGTGGCCGCGGCGCTCGTGATCGCGCACGTGTCGCTGGGGCAGCTTCGCGCCGACAGGCTGTACTTGCACGGTGAACCGACCGATCCCGGCGACGGTCGAAGCACAGGCGAGCAAGGGGCGGCTGGAGGTTGTGCTGGCGGAGTTTGACGGGCGAGAGATTTCGCGCGTGCCGGTGTTGCCGGGGCAGATCGATCTTGCCCCGCTCTTTCCGACGCTGTGGACAGACATGCCGCGGCGGGTGCTCAAGGCCCAACTGCTCGTGGCCGGTGAACCCGTCGGTGCGCCGCTGATCTTGCAGCCATTGCTCGCCCCGAGCGTGGCGACGCTGGATGGGCGTGCTGATCCGAAACGACCTGTTGTGGTTCTTCAAGCAGCCTGAGAAGGTCGAGGATGTCTATTCGGGTCTGCGGGTCTACGGCGAGTCGCGCGTCGAGATGGTGACAGACGTCGGCACGATTTTGATCGCGCTGCGCCCGGATGCTGCGCCGAACACGGCGTTCAACTTCCGTGCGCTGGTGGCCGGCGGGTTCTACACCGATGTGACCTTTCACAGGGTTGTGCCGCGCGGGCGCGATGGCGAGCCCTTTGTCATTCAGGGCGGCGACCCGACCGGCGGCGGCGAGGGCGGCCCGGGCTACGCGTTTGATCTCGAGCCCAGCACGCTCAAGCACGATCTCGGCGTGGTGAGCATGGCGCGCACGCCGGATCCAAACAGCAATGGCTCGCAGTTCTTCATCTGCCTCTCGCGCGCGGGCACCGCGCGGCTCGATGGCTCGTACTGCGCGTTTGCGCAGGTTGTTGAGGGCATCGAAGCGGTCAAGGCGATTGCCAGCACGACCCTGCAACCCGGCACCGACAAGCCCGTCAAGCCGCCGGTCATAAAGGAAGCGCGCCTGATCGACGCCCCCGCAACCAAGATCCTGCCGCCGGGCCCGGATCCGTCGCTGAAGCTTGATCCGAAGAGCCTGCGTGACGCGGCGGAGCCGGTGAAGCGGTAGCTGCCCTCTCTAGGGGTGCCACCACCCGGCTCTGCGGGTGGTGCCGAACTGCCGCTCGTCTTCGAATCTCAAGGCCATCACCCTCAACGCCGGGTGATGGCACCCTCTGCCGTCATCCCCCGGCGCTTTCCTACCCTCCCCTATGCCCACACGCCTGGACATCCAAAAAACCTTACAAGCTCTACGTCAATGGCGCTTTCCCGCGCTCAGAGAGCGGCCGCAGCGAGATCATCACCGCCGCCGCGGGTGAGCACGCCGGGCAGGTGCTCGGGCACTCATCCAAGGCCAGCCGCAAGGACCTGCGCGACGCCGTCGTCGCCGCTCGCGGCGGGCTTGCCAAGTGGAAGTCGGCGACCGCGTACAACCGCGCGCAGGTGCTCTATCGCCTGGCCGAGATGCTCCAGAGCCGTCGGGCCGAGTTCATCGAGCTGCTCACCGCGTGCGGCGAGCGCGACGCCGCGGCGAGCGTCGACGCCAGCGTGGATCGCATCGTCTACTTCGCCGGCTGGGCGGATAAGTGGACGCAGATGCTCGGCGTGCAGAACGCCGTCGCCGGGCCGTACTGGAATATCAGCACGCCCGAGCCCGTCGGCGTCGTCGGCGTGGTCTGCCCCGCATCGCCGAGTCTGCTGCCGCTGGTGTCACTGGTTGCGCCGGTGCTGGCCGCGGGGGCGTCGTGCGTCGTGGTGTCGCCGGCGTTTGCGCCGGTCGTGAGCACCTTTGGCGAAGTGATCGCTACGTGCGACCTGCCTGCGGGCGCGGCCAACTTGCTGACGGGTGATGCCGGCGAACTCGTGCCCTTCCTGGCCAATCACCGCGATATCGACGCGATCCTCGCCGCGGGCGTGAGCGACGAACACCGCACGCTGCTCCGCAAGGGTGCGGCGGAGAATCTCAAGCGAGTTCACGTCCTTCCCGCAGCGGATTGGAACGACAACGCCGCTTGGCAGTCGCTCGCGATGATCGAGCCGATCGCCGAGATCAAGACTGTCTGGCACACCGTCGGCTCCTGATGCGGCAGGCTTCGCGAGCGTGCGGGCAAGCCAACGATGCACCATGGATGTGGCCCTGAGCCCGTATCACCTGACGACGCGCGAGCCCTGCGCGATGGCCGCGCTGCTGCTGGCTGACCGGGTCGTCACCATCCTGCCGACGCCTGCGCCGTCGCCCGAGGAGGGCGCGGGCGAGTCGCGCGAGGCGCTGGCGCGGGCGGTGGCCCACTCGCCGCGGTATCACCGCGTGCTCAATGGCTGGCTCGATCTCGCGCCGCTCTTTGGTCAGGGGCTGATCGAGTCGCTGCACAACCGCGAAGACCCCGTGGCCGACGCGCGTGCTGCGGCGTCGCGCATCGATGCTGATCGTCGCTTCACCCAGCTGCGATCGTTTGTGCATGACGATGAACTCACGAGCACTGATGATGCGCTGGACGCCTTCTGCGCCGACTTGCTCAAGGGCGGTCCCGATCCCGGGCTGGCGCTGCCGACGGTCGCGGGGCTGGATGCGTTTGCTTCGCGGCACGCGCTCATCGTGATGCGAGCCGGCCCAGCGCCGCTGCGTGGCGGTCAGGGTGTCAACGCGGGCTCGCTGGCGCAGCAGGCTGAGGCGCGCCTTGGCCGCACGCTGCTGACCTTTGGTCTGCCGATTCTCACGCAAGCCAGCCCGCGCACGCTGCTCAACGCGCGAGATGCGCTGCGGCCGGAGCTGGCCTCGCTGCGAAAAGTCATCGATCAGGTGTGCGCCAGCCCCGCGAGCGGTACGGCACCCGCCGCGCTGGCCACGTCCGCCCGCGCCGCCGCCACGGCGTTCGCCAAGGCCTTTCGCGTGCACATCGGGCCAAAGGTCGATCGTGATGACGACGCGCGCAAGCGCATCACCGAGGCGTTTGTCTCCGTCCAGTTGCGGCAGGTGCCCGTCGATGCGGCGCTGATCGCGGCTCTGGCCGCGGTGGGGGCGGTGGACAGCGGTGCGGGTGCGGGCAGTGGGAGCACCGCTGGCACGCCGCTGCCGATCGAGCCCGGCAGCGCGGCACGCCTCCATACGCTGGTCATCACGCCGACAAATGTGACCCTGCACTGATTGCTCACTGACCGGCCCCTTGCAATGACCAGCACCGCCCGCCCAACACGCCCGCCCAACCGCCTCGCTCGCGAGAGCAGCCCGTATCTCTTGCAGCACGCGCACAATCCGGTTGATTGGTTCACCTGGGGCCCGGAGGCGATCAGCGAAGCGCGGCGGCGAAATGTGCCGCTGTTTGTCTCGATCGGCTACAGCACCTGCTACTGGTGCCACGTGATGGAGCGCGAGAGCTTTGAGAGCGAGGCGATCGGCAAGCAGATGAGCGAGCAGTTCGTCTGCGTCAAGGTTGACCGCGAGGAGCGGCCGGATCTGGACGACGTCTTCATGGCCGCGGTGCAGATGCTCACCGGTCACGGCGGGTGGCCGATGAACGTCTTCGTCGAGCCCATGCAACTCCGCCCCTTCTGGGGCGGCACGTACTTCCCGCCCGTCCCCGCGCGCGGCATGCCGAGTTTCCCGCAGGTGCTGCAGCGCATGAGCGATGCCTGGGCGAACCGCCCGGAAGAAGTGCTCAAGCAGGCCGAGAGTGTCGCAACGGCGATCGCCGAGCGCCTCGCGGCAAACAGTGCCGCGCCCGTGATGCTCGGCGCTGAGCAGGTCGGCATGGCGGTGCAGACGCTGCTGACGATCTACGACCGGACTGACGGCGGCTTCGGCCGCGCGCCGAAGTTTCCGCAGCCGGTGTACGCGCAGCTGCTGCTGCAGGTGCGCGAGCATCTGGGTGATGAGGGGCACAAAGCCGCGGTCGATCACGCGCTGCGCCACACGCTCGACCGCATGGCCCTTGGTGGGATGTTCGATCAGGTCGGCGGCGGGTTTCACCGCTACAGCGTCGATACCTACTGGCTCGTGCCGCACTTTGAGAAGATGCTCTACGACAACGCGCAGCTGCTGAGCGTGTATGTCGAGGCGGCGCGGGTGTATAGCGACGCCTTCTACGCCCGCATCGCCAGGCGCACGGCTGACTACATCCTCCGCGAGATGACGCAGAGCTCCGGTGCCTTCAGCACCGCCCAGGATGCGGAGGTCGATGGCCGCGAAGGGCTGAACTATCTCTGGACACCGGGCGAGATGCGAGCGCTGCTCGGTGATGATGCCGATCTGGCCCTGGATCTCTACGGCCTGAGCGCGGGCACCAACTTCACCGACCCGCACCACCCCAGCGAGCCCGCCAGCAACGTGCTGCGACTGAGCGCACGCATCGAGCAGGAGGCGCTGCGCCTGCAGATGAGCGAGCCGGATTTGCAGGCCCGCATCGATGCGATCAACGCCAAGCTCTACGCCGCGCGGCAGAAGCGCAAGCAGCCGCGCCTCGATGACAAGGTGCTGACAAGCTGGAACGGCCTGATGATCGGTGCCCTGGCCCGCGCCGGCCGCGAGCTCAACGAGCCTCGCTACACCAAGGCCGCACAGATGGCCGCCGAGTGGCTGCTGGCAAATCACACCGATGCATTGCTCGGCCTGCTGCGCACCAGCCGCGTCGCTGCGTCGGGGCAAAGCACGCCGAAGATCGCCGCGAGCCTCGAGGATTACGCGATGCTCGCCGAGGGCTTGCTGGAGATCGGCACGCCGCAGGCCGAGGCGGACGCGCGTCGGCTCGTGACCGAGGCGCTCGAGCGATTCGCCGCTCCAGCGCAGCGCTCCGGCGAGCCTTCAGGCCTTCGTGGCGTTGTTGACGCCCAGCCTCAGCCCGGCGAGCCGGCGCTCTTCATCCAGCCGCGCAGCACGTATGACGGCGCGATGCCCAGTGGCGTGAGCGTGCTGATCAACGTGCTCGTGACGCTCATGCAGCGCGAGACCGGCGCGGCGTCGCGACAGGTCTGGTTCGATCACGCCACGCGCCTCCTCGCCTCGATCAGTTCATCGATTGCCGAGAGCCCGATTGCCACGGCCAACTCCACGCGCGCGCTGCTCCGCCTGATGGTCGCCGACGCGCCGACACTCGATGCCGCGCAAGCGAGCCTCGGTGCCGCACCCGCGCGCGCGGGTGACGACCCGCGCGCCGACCCATCGCAGGACCACGGCATCGAGATCCTCTCCAGCGCCGACGAGGTCTTCCTCGACGCCGACACGCCCGCCGAGCTGACGCTGCGCATCGTCATCCCGCCCGGCGTGCACATCAACGACGCCTTCGCTGGCGACGAATCCGGCGGCACGATGATCCCGCTGCGCCTCTCGATCATCGGCGGCACCGGCGCGAACATCTACGCCGACTTCCCCCGCGGCACCCCGCTCGCTGATGCGAAGCACCGCGTGCACACCGGCCAGATTGAGTTCCCCGTCGCCCTCGAACTCGCCGGCGACTGGACCGGAGCTCCCCAGATCGCCCTGACCTTCCAGGCCTGCACCGACCGCGCGTGCTTTGCTCCGAAGCAGGTCGTGCTGGATGTGCGGGTGTCGAGGCATTAGCGCGAAGTGGTACCCATATCAGTGACCATGCTTCCACGGGTTGCCTCCTTGTGAGAAAGAAGGAGGCGCGCATGGTGAGCGCATGAGTTGCGCACATCGGGGAAAAATGCGAGCTCCACCTCAGCCGCGGGTCACAAGTCGGCGTATAAACAGGTGCTGAACACGACACCCGAATGGGTGCCGCGATTCACTCTCGTCGACCGTCTGCCGTGAACGATGTCAGCTGTTTCTCAAGGGGTGGTGCTTATGGCCAGGGGTGCATCCGATCGTCACAGTGCGGGCGTGGCGCAGCGCATGAAGGAAGCGGTGGGCGATTTGACCTATCGGGACCTTTCTCGTACGACGGCGTACCACCCGGAGACCATTCGTCGCTACCTGGCTTCCGGCAAAGTACCGACGGACTTTGTCGTTCGCCTGGCGATTGCCGTTGGAGTTCGGGTCGAGTGGTTGCTGACAGGAGAGGGGCCACGAACCGAATCACAGCTTCGGATGCAGATGCTTGCGCACGCCACGACGCGCGAGATTGTGGCGGCGTTGGGGGATGGAATGTCCAGCGACCGCGAGCGGATAGAGAGACTTGAGGCCCGGCTTGCCACGCTCGAAGCACTGCTTGCCACGTCGGATCAGGGTGTGTCGCCAGTTCAGCGAGTCGTGTCACGAGCGCCGCATCCTCAGAACCGCGCTATGTGAGTCTGGCCTCGAGGGTGAATGTCAGGCGAATGCCTGTCGTGCGTTCGCTCTGACGGTCGGATCGCTCAATGCGGATGTCTCGGACGGTCCATGGCGGCGTCTTCTCGCGCAGGCTGTTGAGGATCGCGTCGGCCTGAGGTGCCGTGACTCGTTCGAACGCCGAGATCACGGTCCGCTTTCGCTCGCCCGGATGTGTCGAAGCCGAGTCGCTCTGCCGAACTGAGACCTGGGCATCGGAAACCCCCGCTGAACGTGCGGCGGACAGAATCCACGCGGCCGCGTCTGCGTCTGCGTCAGTGCCGCGCAGGACAGCCAAAGGCTGTACCTTCCAGGCCTCGAGAGCTGAGCCCAGATCGGCGGCGGTCGTGTGGTCAGCCAATGCCTCGCGATGGTCCGCTTGCACCGCGCGATACCAGAGTGTCGCGAGTGTCAGCAGGCCACCTGAAAGCAGGAGAGCAATGAGCCCAGGATTGACTCTGCCCGTCTGGCTCAACGGTTTATCTCCGGCTGCTTGAGCGGGGTCGTGAGCTGCTGAAGCGTGATCGAATACACCCGAGAAGTGCCCGCGGAGCCCGCGTCCTGCCGGCTTTGTGACGGAGGGGCGGGCACGAAACCGATGGCCCTGGAGAGTTCCGATCCGAGCGTGACGACATCGCTCCGCTCGCGTGCCGCGATCGTCAATTCCAGTCGATCCGGAAGAACCAAGAGCGACAGCACCTCGCTTGCAGGTGTTCCTGTCAGGGCGCGCTGCGTCTTGGCCAGAATCGAAATCGGGTCAGCAGCGGGCCCACCAGGGGAAAGACGGCTCTTCCGCAGACGCTCGAGCTCGGCCGTTCGGGCGGTGATCAGCGAGCGAAGCTCCTGTGATGAACCCACTGGGTGGTTTCCCCCGCTG
Source organism: Ottelia alismoides (assembly GCA_037367405.1). Lineage (NCBI taxonomy): Eukaryota > Viridiplantae > Streptophyta > Magnoliopsida > Alismatales > Hydrocharitaceae > Ottelia > Ottelia alismoides. The sequence continues at coordinate 21,178 of JAZKJV010008079.1, read as the reverse complement.
CTGGGCGTGAGGGCGTGGATGCCGCTGACCCTTAACTCATGGGAACGCTCGCGGAGTTCGACGGCACGCCGCAGAACTCCAAAAGTGAGCACGGCAAAGACGGCGGCAAGCAGCCAGAAGAGCCTGCGCCCGCTCTTTGCGCGACGTGTCGTGATCAGCTGCGGTGCCAGACGCCCGTTGAGCAAGTTGAACTCTCGCGGGTCAACGTGGAACTCCTCCAGAAATGTCGGAAGTCGCTGCGGGTGAGCAGCGATCGCGGAGGGTGGAAGCGCCAGGAGAGACTTCATCGGCACCGCGCACACGAGAACAGATCCATCCTCAGCCACGACCGAGTCGGTCGACATATCAGCGAGGGGAATCGGTGAGCTCTCCTGAATCGCTTCCTCCGCGGCAACTCGATCGAGCCTGCTGAGCTTTGTCCCGCGCCGAGCGGACATGCGCGAGCCGGGTGCGATTACCGCCCAGTGGCACGCATCCGGCGGAACCATCATGACCGTGAACTCGTGTGGTCTCACGGCGGCCCCTTGCGCTGAGGCGCGTTCGCATCCGTCCGACCATCGGTCCTCGCGACCGGACTGCCCTCGAGGAAAAGCTCGACCAGCCTCCCCGAGGTGGATCTCACGATCACGCTCTGTGGCATGATCTCAACAACCGTCCAATCGTCGACAACGGCTCCCTGCGCTACACGCAGGACTGCTCCGTCTGACGATTGGCGGATCCAGGCACTCGGAGGAACCACGGGCAGGAGCGCAACCAGACTCAGCGGCACGACCTCGACTGGCGCAGGCTCGGGCCAGAGTGCCGCGAGCGACATGTTGCGATCGAGCGTTGCAGTGCTGGGGATCGCTGGCGCGACGGCGCCTGTGGGCCCGTTCTGTGCCGGTGGCTCCGTTGCTGTCCCCAGTGGACGAAACGCCCAGACACCTGCAATCGCTACGAGCACGCACCCGATCACGAGTTTCGCTCGATCGCGTCGCTCCCATTGACTGGTCATCAACGCGGCGGGATGGGCGGCATCTGCAGGAACGGCGGTGAGCGACACCGGGGCAGCAGTGGCTTGGTCAGTCCGCTGCTCCTGCACTGATTCGGGGTGCATCATGACTCGATGCCCCCTCCGCGCGTGACGCGATTGACCTCGTCTGTCGTGGTCACCCCGGCGAGCGCCAGCGCCGCGCCTTCGGTCTGCAAGGTGCGCATACCGGCAGAGATCGCTGCCGTTCGGAGCTCGTCTGCAGAGGCGTTCGTCGTGAGGAGTGAGCGGATTCTCGCGTCAACACACAGGAGCTCGAACACGCCGCGTCTGCCCCGGAATCCGCTGTGGAGGCACTCTGCACAGCCGCGGCCTTCGCATGTCTGGTGGGTGAGGCGAACAAGTCGCTGCGCGAGCACCGCCGACAGGCTCGAGGCCAGCAGAAATGGCTCGACGCCAAGATCGACCAGGCGGGTCAAGCTTGACGGTGCGTCGTTTGTGTGGAGCGTGCTGAACACCAGGTGCCCGGTCAGGCTGGCCTGAACGGCGATCCGAGCCGTTTCGGCATCGCGTATCTCGCCGACCATGATCACGTCCGGGTCCTGGCGAAGGATGTGCCGCAGTCCTGCGGCGAACGTCACACCCTTGAGAGGATCGACCTGCGTCTGGCTGATCGGAAGCCGAGTGCCGCTCTGTCCTGGTGCGGAGAGGTCGTACTCGACCGGATCCTCGATCGTCATGAGGTTGATCGTGGAGCTTCGCTGCGCGATCCAGCGGAGCGAGGCGTAGAGCGTGGTGGTCTTTCCGGAGCCTGTCGGCCCCGTCGCGAGGATGATGCCGCTCGCGCGACTCGCCTGATCGAGAAATGCGACGCGCACATCGTCTGGCATCTCCAGTGCTTCGATGCTTGCCAGTCTGGTACCGCGCTTCGTATCCAGAAGGCGGAGAACCAGCCGTTCACCCGCGCTGCTGGGGATGGTGCTGACGCGCAGGTCGATGTGACGAAGCGAGCGTCCCTGGCCGATCGTGACGCTTGCACGGCCATCCTGCGGCGCTCGCCGTTCTGCAACGTCCAGGCGTGCCATCACCTTCACGCGACTGACGATCGACGACGCAAGGTCGGCGGGCACGCGTCGGACGGTCAGCAGGACGCCATCGACTCGCAACCGGATGAGCGTTTCGCCAGCGACGGGCTGAACATGCACGTCGCTGGCACCACGCTGGACAGCGTCAAAGAGAACAGCGTCAACGAGCCGTACGACCGGCCCCTTGCCCTCAAGCGACAGCAGATCGGCGTCGCGAGCAGCTCCCACGAGTTCCTCATCGGTCGGCATGACGGCTGGACCGGTCGGGCTGGCCGCTTCCTCTTGCGTGCCGACGTATGCCTCGTCGATCAAGCGAGCTAGCTGCTCGTCATCAGCAAGAGCGGTGGGCAGCGACGTTCCGAGTGCTGCGCAGATGTTGTGGAGCGCGCATCGATTCGTGGACGAGGCATGAAGCAGGCAGGAGGGCCACTCGGGTGTGACACCGACCAGGATGAGATGCCGACGTGCGAACTCATGCGGCACGATCTCCATGAAGCGATCTCGAAGATCGGCTCGAATCAATGACTATCCCCCGGAAGCCCAGAGCCTGGCGTGCCCCCGATCGGCCACGAAGTCGGCGTGAGCTCGGGAAGCCCGGCCGACTCTGCGCTGCGATCACTCGTGAGGCGGAGAGCCTGCAAGCCATCATCGCGAAGCACCGTCGCACGGATGAAGACGAAGAACCGCGATCTGGACGCACCACGCGTTCGGTTCTTGAAAAGCTCACCAAGCAACGGGATATCCCCGACGACCGGCACCTGCGAGGTGCTCGTTCCGTCACTCGTGACTTCCAAGCCGCCGACAACTACGCTGAATCCGTCAGGAACGACTGCCTGACTCTGAACGCTGGTAACCTGACGAGGAGGCGGAAGTGAGCTGCTCGCCGCCGCGCCAACGAACGAACTGATCGATATCGAGTACTCGAGCAGCAGCGTCTCGCCCTCGCCGACCTGGGGTCGGATCGAGAGTTGGGTGCCGGCGTCTTGCGTGCCGCCAAAGCTCGTCGTCGGCGTGCTCGAGTTTCCAGCGGTAAAGCTGGATGCAAATGGCTGCTGAACGACGGAGTTGAAGCTTGCCTCCTGGTTACTCGTGACGAGCACCCGCGGGAGCGAGAGCGTTCGTCCATCGCTGATCGACTGCACTGCGCGAACAACAAGGGCGAAGTCACCAGGATTGAGCAGCACGCCGGTGAAGCCGCTCGACTGGCCGGCGTCGCGAGAGGGCTGGCCGCCGATGGTAGTCGGAGTGCTGAGGCCAAAGAGTGACGAGAGCCGCGTGCGGATGTCCCCGTCTACTCGAAGGCGTTCAAGCTCTACTCCCAGCGAGAGGCTGTCGCTGTCACTCAGCGTGACGATGATCGCCTCGAGCATGACCTGAGGCTGCCGGACATCAAGGGTCTTGAGGAGCCCGGTGAGCTGATCGAGCTGTCTGGCCTCACCCAGTGCGATAATCGAGCTGGTGGGCTCGTCGGCGGTAATCGTCAAGTCTGTGCCATTTGCTCGGCTGACCAGCGGCGCCGCGCCAGCAAGCGGGAACCCCGCTGCACGCTGGTCGGCGACAGCACCGGCTTGGCCCGGCGCGAGCGGGATCAAGGACGCTGAGAGCGGGGCGTAGTTCGGCCCCGCTCCGGTTGGAATCCTGAGTGAAGGCCGTGGTGCGTCGATGGCCCCGGCGGCTATCAGTCGCTCAATCGTGCTGACGAGCTCTCCCACAGGACGGTTGCGGACCGGAAGCACACGCATGGGCCGGGCGATGGCTGGGTCGTCGGTCAGGGAATCGAGCAGGGCTTTGGCGGCGGCGTGCTGGCGGGCGGTGGCGGTGAGTGTCACGCTGCCGGTGGCTGTGTCGGGGCGGATCGTGGGGGTGGACTGGTCGGGCGACGCTGGCGGTGTGTGCGCGTCGGCGATGGCCAGGCCGAGCGAGCGGGCGAGCAGCGCGGCGGTGTCGGCAGAGGAGGTGCCGCGCGGGGTGTAGGTGATGGTGGTGAGCGCCTCGGGCGCGTCGAGCTTGCTCAGCAGCGCGCGCCACGCGGGCTGCTCGGCGCGCGGCGCAACGATCAGCAGCGAGGTGTTGCCGGGCGCCAGAGAGACATCACCGGGCGGCGTTGCGCCCGCGGCATCGGTGCTTGCCCGCGCTGCCGCGCCGCCGCGGAGCTGTGCGACCTTGGCCAGCACATCGGCCGCGGACTGGTGAACGGGCGCGAAGGGCTCGATGCTGATAGCGGCCGCTGGAGTGTCGGCCTCTCGAAGCACGGCGAGCGCCTCGGCGACCCGCGCGGTCTGATCGGTGAGGGTGATCATGCGAGCGTCGTCGCCAGCCTGGGCGGCATTGACCCGCGCGCGGGCCTTGAGCGTGCGGAGAGCATCGGCGGCCGTGATGTGCGCCAGACGCACCGGCTGGATCACCATCGCGGCGCGGGTGAGCGGCGCAGCGGTGGGAGATGGCGCGGCAAGATCGATCACCGGCTCGGTGCGAGCCTGCTTGATCGCATCGTCTGTTCTGCAGAGGGAGAGCGCTGGCAAGCTGGCATTGGTGCCAGCTTGCGGCACGGCGATGGTCTGCGGCGGACAGACAAGGGTGAGGTTGCGCTGCGCCAGTGCGCGGTGGATCAATCCCCAGAGCTGATCTTGCCCGACAGGTTGACCGGCGCGGAGCGTCAGACTCTGGCCCTTGAGCATGTCCGGGTCGTAATCGATACCGATGCCGCTGGTGGCTGAGGCGAGGTCGAGGAGAGAGGCGAGTTCGAGCTTGCCGGCGAGTTGGAGGGGGGCAACGTTCGCAGCGTTGTCCGGCGCGGCAGTTGGGCGACCCGAACTGGCGGGCGGGTTGGCAGGAGAAAGTCGCGCAGGATCGCGCTGATCGGGCGACGTGCAGACCGGTGATGTCAACGCGACAACCAGTGCGAGCACGCGCGGCAATGTGAAGCCGCAGAACGATGAACTCAACTGGTTGTCGATGGGCGGTTTCACGCGAGAAGCACTTGTGACAGCGGGGATGAGCTGAAGATAGCTGCGCACCCCGCAGATTGCATGCCCCACCCAATCTTGGGTTCTGTGCATGCTGAATGACTCAAAGTTGTGCTGTATCCACAGCTTTGCGGTCATCTGTGGTGGTGATACAAACAGTCTCGGTGGTTGGATTGCATTCGGATCTGGGACTCGATACTTCTTTGTGGGGAGTTCTCGTGTGGATCAGAGATGTCCGTGAGTCAGCTGGCTTGAGCACTGACCGCAGAATGCCGGAGCGAACTGTGAATATCACGAAGCGCGTTCAGACGACCTCACGCAGGCGTGCCCAGGGTGCAGCCGACCAACACGATGCTGGTCGAGATGTGTCCGTCGGGTCTTCCAGTGCATCGCCGAGGCTCCAGTACGGTCGACGTGAAGCGTGCCGGCTCCGCGACGCTTTGCCTCTGCCCGGTCGTGATCACCGCGCAGGCTTTGCCAGCGTGCGCGGCGTCTTCGGCATCGTGTTCGCGACCGCTCTGGCAGGTGCGGTTGTTGCCCAGACGCAGCCGCCCCAACCGCCCCAACCGCCCCAACCGGCACCGCCGGGTACCCATGAGTGGCTTCCCTCCCTGCCTGTCGCTCAAGTTTATGCGAACGGTGTGCTTCGCTCCGGATTCCCAGCCGCCAATGGCGGCGTGGTAACGGCAGTGAATGCAGACTCCGGTGTGGTTCTGGCGGCTGGCCAGCCGCGAGTTGTTCTGTCGGGAAGCGAAGCCACCGAGAAGAGCGTGCTGGACATCTCCGGCAACCGAGGCGGATGGAAGTGGGGCACGGTCGTGCCTCCGGCGATCATGGCGAACTACCGATCGTTTGAAGCTCCCCAAGCCCAGTTCCCGCAGATGTTCCCACTCAGCAATGTTCGCGATTGGGTGCGAGGTCCCAATGGCGACCCTTATGTGCCGAACTGTCAGGAGCATCAGGGCTATCACTTCCCCTGGGGGTCGAAGCTCAATATCGATCTGATGGCATCTTTCCCGACCGGCGATCTTCTGCCGCTCGGCCCGACGATTGCCTCGGCGGGCGATCCGATGTCTCCGGCTGGCATGGAAGGAGTCAGCAGCGGATGGAAGGGGCAGACTCGTCCAACGCTTGATGGATCGGTTGACCTCCTGACCGGGCGGCCAATTGTCCGCGTGACGGACCTCAATCTCCCCTTCGGTTCGACGTCCTTCAATCTGAATCGAACGCGGTCCTCGATCGTGCAGCGCGGCGATACAACAACGAACGATTTTCAGGGCGTCGGAAGCGATCGCTGGTGGGACTGGGCCGGCAACGGCTGGATGATCGGTGAGAACCCAGTGCTACTCCTTGACTGCGCGGATCCGTACCTTGTCAGCAATAGCACGCCCCCGACATCCTGGGTTATTCTCGACGCGCATCGCTCTTTGCCCTTCCAGCAGATCGAAGGTGTGCTTGACACGAACAATCAGCAACGTTACGAGGGACTTCCGCGCCTCGGCGCAACGATGCAGGTCTTTGATGGCGAGGTCCAGCGTGTCGACATCCGAACCGGAATGCCCATCACAAATGAGCAAGCTCTGTTACCTGCCAATCGAGGTTATGTGCGGTCGACATGGACCACTGAACCGAGAATGGCCAAAGTGACGCTTTACAACGGCGCGCTGACGTACTGGTTTGCGATCATTCCCAAGACCGTGCCGGGTGACGACCGGCACGCGACGATTGGTGGTGTCATCCCGCCGATGCGGTGGGATCCGACCTACTTGGACCCGAACTGGACCAGCACCTGGGCCGCCGTCGCTCCAAACGACACGACATTCGATCCAGTGTTGTTTGATCCGGCGCTATTCGGCTCGCGATTCAATTCCGATGCTACTTGGAGACCGTTCGACCCGCAGTTCCTGCGATCGCGAACCACGCCGGGAGGTGGCGAACCGTCGCCAATGCACTTTTGGAATCATGCGCACTGGGGCTACAAGACCCACGGCGCTCTTGCGACGTCAGGTGTCACGCCCCCCGGCCTGAGTGTGGGTCGACCGGGACTCGGAACACCGCGATTGGGACTCTTGACCAAGATCGAAGACAGAAGCGGAAACGAAGTCCATATTGAGTATGTCAGCACCAAGACTTCGCGGCTGGACGATCCGACGACTCCCGACCGAGTGGAGTTCACGCAGGACGGACCGGCGATCGGTCAGATCAAGGCTGTGCACCTGGTTGGTCCGTCAACGGGTGTCCGTAGCTCAGGCGAAACTCCCGAATCCGGTGCGCCTGCGAAGAAGCTCTGGTGGACGCTGCTCTACGTTCACCGTGCGACCGCCAATACACTGCCGACGATCGGAAGGGATTTTTTGCAGAACGGCGGGGGTAACACGAGTTATGTGCCCGAGGATCGAGTCAAGCGGCTGCGTTCGCTGTACCGTGACGGCACCGAAGTATCGCGCTCGACGATGCACGGTAAGCGGACGATCGACCGAATATGGGCCTATGAGGGCGGCCTGCCTCGCGCCACGCTCAATGAACTCGATGTCGAGCAGTTGACCATTTCGCCGTTTGATGAGTCCGGCTACCTCGGAAAGCCAGCCGAAATAGCCGCGCTTCTTGCCCGAAACGAGATCAAACCCTGGAAGCACGAGGTTCGATATCAGTACGACCTCGCGACTGTCAATACGCTGGCGAATCCAGTTCCGGCGGTTGATGCGACGGACGTGCCGGGTGACACTCCGCGTGTTTGGGTCAAGCACAAGTGGACATCGAACCACGTCGCTCCAGAGCCAGTGCTTGCCCAGACAGTCATTGCGACGCGAACAGTCAGCTCTACTGCTGCAACGTCTGGGGAGGAGCGGGTTCAGCAAAGAAGTCGCGTGTACATGTATTCGCTTGCTGGGAAAGGTGCGGTGCAGGTTGGGGATGAGGAGGCAAATCGGCTTCAGGTCGTTGATGTTGGATGGCGCGCATCGAATGAGAGTCCATCACAGGTGGAGTGGTACAGCGCTTTTAGAGATAATCAGCGTTCGTTTGCGAGGAGCGTTTGGCTCGATGCCATTCTTGAGCAGGAAGACATCGACAGTCTCGAGCGGAGCCTCAAGGACAACCCCATCGTTCTGGGGCAGCGTCAAATGTGGGATGCCCCGATTCCAAGTCTTCGCGACATCATCCTCTGGCGGCAGCCCGGAACTCAAGGCACGGACTTTGAGCCGATCGCCGGGCGCGGCGGTGGGAGTGATCGTGGGGAAGTGCTTCGCCGGTTTGCTTCCCGCCGCTTTGATACGTGGCGTAATACGGGAGAGAGCATCGACGCCATGGTCACGCCAACTCGCGAGCAGCTGGTGCGAGATCTCAGTGGAAATGGTGGAACAGCACCACCGGCCTTCGTGTCGCTGCCCGGAAGCGCAATCGCCGTCCGCGACTATGGGCCGGGCGCTGTGTCGACAGCTTCTCTCAAGCAGAACGCGAAGCCAGTCCACTATCGGATTCATCGACTTCGAGTGCCGCCCACCAACGGGCCTGCCGGCACCGCCAACCTCGCCCCTCGCGACAGCGCGTTCCTGAATCCATTCTGGTGGCAATCATTCTCTGCAGAGTCGGAGCAGGATGGTCTTGTAGGTCCACCGGCGGACGTGGCAGACGGCTTGACCAAGCCTCGCTTCATTGTCGTCATCGACGCATTCGCAAGCAGGAACGCGCTCATGAACATCGAGTCCGCGGCGATGTCGAATGGTGAGGGCGAGTCGGTGGATCGTCACGACAATCCCTTCGTCACCACGCCGGCAAGCGGCAACGGCGTTCAGGACGACCCAAGCGGACAACCAAATCGGTTTGCCATTCTGCCCAATCAGCTCTCGCGTCGTGTCGTTGAGTTGAATGCGTGGGGATTCGTTCTGAGAGAGAGAACGTGGGAGTTTGACAAGGCCGGCGAGCTCGCGAACACCAGCAGCAGAGGAATCGGCGAAGACTATGTGTACAGGACGGTTCGGCAGGTTTTCCCGGACATCGCGGCGATGGTGGAGCCGCCACCTTCGACGGATGCGGATACTCGGGATCCGCGGACGGTGGCATTTGCCAAAGAACTGCTACTCGTCGAGAAGCGGACGGTTGGGCACTCAGTTGCCGTGAACGACAACGCCGGTGGAGAGGAGGGACTGATCGAACTCTTCATGCATCGGCGCGTAGACGGGGGAGGTGCCGTGAGCGGGAGTGCGCTTGATCTTGCGCCCTGGTCGAGTCGTGTGCAGCAGGTGGCGACGGCGATCAGCAAGGGGTCGGTGGCGAACTGGACCGGTTTGGCTCAGAGTGGGCAGCTACCAGGCAATGTTCGGCTGGTGTCGCAGAGGTTCTTCAAGGGTCCACCGACGTGGTCGATGGCCGGGGAGGTAAAGTTCCTTGCGCCGCGGGCATCCTTGCTGGAAGAACTCCCGAGGCGCCCGGGGACCGGTACGCCGCCGGGGACTGGTGCGGCGGATTCAAACCCTGACTTTGCAGCGCCGAACCAGGCGTACTCGACGACGTGGACGGAGACTGAGTACTACCAAGCAGACAAGGACAGCGTCAATACGCCAAACCCGGTGCCTGTCACGGCGTGGCGCACCATCGGGGAACGCGTGGTTCAGCAGCCGCGTCGGACCAGTCCCGGCGGGCCGTGGCTGTTCCCATTCACGGCGTCGATTGACAATGGGGCGGGAGAGAAGACGATCACGGTCACGGGTCTGGTGGCGAATCCAGATGAGGCGGGAGCTGCGCGCGGCGAAGATGAGAAGGTAGTTGTGACTTGGCAGAGCCAGTCGCAGATGCCATGGGCGACGGTTGTGGATATCGACCCGAGTGCGAGCAACCAGGCAGACGTTAGCACGGGACCATTAGACGGCCAGAGCGGCGTCTTTCCCGCCGCCGTGTACGCCTCGGTGATTCCAGAAAGCTGGCAATGGAAGCCCAATCAAGGGGGTGCGACGCGTGAGCCCCTGGCCCTTACGACCATCACGCAGTGGTCCAATTACGAGCCCGTCGACCAGTGGACGCAAGTTCGAGGGCTCGCGTCTGACCTGAGCAAGCGCGGTGAACTGCGCAGGCGAGCAGTGCGTCACGTCATCGCCAGGAACGTGACCCAGGAACCTTCGCCGAACGCGCCCGGGGTTCTCGTCGACGTCGATGATCCAGAGGACGATCGCCTGATCGAGTTCATCTTCGAGAGTCTGGTACCACTGCAATCGAGCGGCGATCGAGCACAGGCTGAGTACACGACCCAGTCGGAGGGCGAGGTGCGTGTTTACGCCGGCGGAAGCAAGAAGTCGCCCGTCGAACGGTCGTTCAAGGTCACGTGGAGGGGCATCGGCAGCGAGCCGCAGGTGTTCAGGCAGAAGTTTGACGAAGCAAGCTGGCCCTTGACCATGTCGGTAAGGGATCATGTTGACGTAATTGTGGGCAACGAGATCAGTGCCGGAAGCAGTGCCCTACCAGGCACCCTGTGGACGAGCGGTGCAAGTCTGCCCCGCCCAGGAGGAGGCCCCGCCATAGCGATTGCGGCCTATCGGAAGTCGCTCAAGCGACTCGCATTGGACAGCTTCGGCCGTCCTCAGAAGCTGGAGGACCTCGAGCCGGTCAGCATCGGTGGAAACCCGCCGATCTTCGCCGTGGTTGGCAGCAAACTCGTGAATGATCTTGGCGAGGTCTTCCGCGAGCAGGAGCTTGGCGGCAACATCACGCGGCAGACGCGGAACAGCATCGGGCAGGTGCTGCGGAAGTATGTCGGATCGGTGGATGGACAGTGGGGGTTGGTCAAGCAGGATGGGTCGATGGGGATGCCGCATGACATGACGCTTCGCGAGGCGTATGCATACGGAACTTCGCCCAACGACATCTACCAGCGCACGCACGTCTGGCGCTACAGCCGAAGCCCGGAGTGGGCGGCCGCAGCGTACTACGACGACCCGGACGCAACTCCCGCGACCACCAGCCCATCAGCTCAGCCCGCGCAGTCGACGATTCAGCGAATGGGTGCGAAGGCGGCACTTACCAAGACAAGCTACGACTGGCGCGGCCGCGCCGTGCGAGTTGACGAGTACGACTTTGCAGGAGCGACGGTCCAGAGTGCGGACGGTTCCGGCCGTCGCTTGCGGACGACCTTGACGTATCTTGATCACGCCGGTCGCACGCTGATGGTCGCAACCTACGGCGAGCACTTGCCGGAGCTTGCGAGCTTCGACCCGGTTGGCTTTGGTATCGATGGATTCGGCGGCGCGGGCGCCGATGGGTCTGGTCAGGCTCCCACCCCCGGCCAGCTGCTTGCTCTCCCAGTTCGGCCGATCTCGCTTGTTCGCTACGTGCTGAATACTGATGGCCACGCAGAGGAAACCCGCACGTACGACCTGATGGCAGATGGCGTCAGCGCAGGCATCGAACCGCCGTACCAGTCAGAGTTCCGGTATGTCGGCTTCGCGGGCAAGGAAGTCTTCAGCGCATCGGCAAATGGGCCGGTTCGCAGGACGCAACTGGACGGGCTCGGGCGTGCCGAGAAGGTCTCGTCGATCGTGCCTGGGACGACCAGGGAGCTTGAGCGGACGGAGTACACCTACGACCCGGACGGACGCGTCATCGTCGAGAAGCGGTTCGAGCGTGTGCCTTCGGGCGCCAGCGATGCCGCGAATGAACTGAGCGCCAGCGGTGCTGGTGCGAACGCCGTCGAAACGCAGGTGTGGACGTGGTACGACACCACGGGCAGAGTGCTGGCTCGCGCCGACCTCGGCAGCAACGGCGCGACCTATTCGCGTGGCAACGCGTTTGGTGCCCGAACCCCCATTCCCGCAGGCCCTCTCCTTCAGGATCCGACCCACCCCATCGTGCACGAACAGGACGCGGATGCCACGGCTGGTGCGGGCGCAAAGGTCACCGTGAACGGCTACGACCGCCACGGCCGGCTCGCGCAGGTTCGCGAACCAAACGGCAAACGCACCGCGACCTACTACGTCGGCGAGACCGACCGTGTCGCTCGCGTGCTTGAGAACTTCGGAGAGACGACAGATAAGCAGCGCGAGACGACGTATCTGTACGAGCTGAGGCGACTGGTCCGCGTTCAGACGGGCACGCCCCACATCTTGTTCGGCAATCCAGGGTCAGCCGAAGTCTTCGTTGAGTATGGTGCGGATGTGGTCGACGCCAGCTACACCCGCGTGTCCAGAGACATGACGGCGATCGGCAAGATCCTCGACGATGCCAGGCAGTCGCGGCCCTTTGGGTTGGCAAGTGACGGGCTCTTCGTCAATCAGATTCCGAAGGCACGGCTGCGGTACTTCCTCGATGGAAAGCTCGCCGAACGCATCGACGGACGAGGCGTCGCGCTGCGATATGCCTACGACGGTCTGGGGCGGCTGGTCAGCACCCGCGTCTTCACCTACGCCACGCCATGGTCGCCAGACGCCCCAAACCCAGCTGGCTCGTATGGGTATACGCCTGGCCATCTTGCGACGGCCTCAAATGAGATGGTCACCGACGTCACACACACCCACACGGAGGATCCAACCCAGGGCTATGTCACATCCCAGATGACGGTCGTCAGCCAGACCGGCAGCGTTTTGGGTGACAACAAGCCGTCAACGACCGTCAGTCTCTGGATGGACGGCAACGGCCGCCTGGTCTCCGACATGCAGGTCCATGGCGCTGAGGTCATGAGCAACGAAACGCCGTACGTCGGGTATCAGTGGGAGCGCGTCAACGCATCTGGAACGCTGACCGGGTACACCCGACTTCAGCGCATGGTGCTCGACAAGCTGAATTTCGCCTCCAGCCGCGAGTTCGATTATGGCTACGGCTCAGGGGATGACGACGCACTCTCGCGGCTCACGTCCATCACAACCTCAATCTACCAGGGCACCCCGCGGAGTGTCGCTGAGTTTGCCTATGCCGGCGTTGATCGACGGATCACTACCGTGCAGGGTCCGCACTACAACCAGACGACCTTTGATTCTCGGTGGTCGGTCGACACTGACCCGGGCGCGATCGGCCTGGAGGGCTTGGATCGATTCGGCCGCCAGACCGACCTCCACTATGCCAATTCGAACGGCACGACGCACTTCCGTCAGCAGATGGGGTACGACGCGGGCGATCAGCGTCTGTTCAGCCAGGTGACGCAGGCCCCAGAGCCGGTACTTGGCAGCAGCGGTCAGTCGTTGGACCAGGACAACACGCGATCTGCGTTGTACGCCTACGACCTGCTCGGCAGGCTCATCAAGAGCGAGGTCGGCGAGTTCTCTCCGGCACAGCCGAATGCTCCTCCAGGTGGCCCCGCGGGGACCATCACCAATCGAGTGCGTCAGGACCGATGGTTCATGGACGCGATTGGCAATTGGGCGGGCATCGGTAGCAACGAGGGACGGATCTCAGACGGCAATCTGGACCTCTTTGGCACTCCGTGGGAGATGAACGGCGCCGACGCCGGGCCAGAGATCGTCAACATTGAAGACGGGGTAGACCGGGCGACGCGTATCGAGTCGCGAGCGATCTCGGGCAGTGGTGCGACAACGGTCGGCGGTGCTCGCACCGACGCCTACGCCTACGACCTCGCCGGCAATCTGGTGTATGACGGGAAGTACGTCTACTCGTACGATGCGTGGTCTCGTCTCGTTGCCGTCAGTCTCGATGGTGGCCCAGTGGGGGGCGAAGAGACTATCGAGCAGTATCTGCCCCCAGCCACCCCTCGCGCTGCGGGCATGCTCGTCAAGCACTTCGCCTACGACGGCCTCGGCCGGCTGATCCGGACGCTTTCGCCGTTCCCGAATGTTGAAACGTTCGTGAACTCGGGCCAGCCGCCGGTCTACCGCAGCGAGCGTTTCTACTACGACGGCCAGCGTCGCATCGCCGAGGTGGTCGTGGATCCCGTGGCGTCGATCGCCGCGGCGATCGCCAGTGAGGATGAGGAACTCCTGGGCATCGCCAGCATCCCCGGGGCGATCGTCGGCGACACGCCCGACGGCAAGAAGAAGGCCGTGCCGCTCTGGTTCGAGGGCCTGCAGCAGAGCCAGCTGACCGAGCCGCCGCCAGCGTACATCTCCCGCGAGTACATCTGGGGCCCGGGCGACCGCGGCCCCGACGAACTGCTGGCCATGTTCGCGTGGGACGGCGTGGGGGGCACGGGCAACGTCAACAACGGCACCGCCCGCCCGCCCAACACGCTCTGGTCGGTCATCACCGACGCCAGCGGCGACTGCGTGGGCCTGATCACCGAGGCCACGCTGAGTCAGGACGCACAGGTCGCCTGGCAGGCGACCTACGAGCCCTACGGCACGCTGATCGACAGCCGCAGCATCGTGCCGCACCCGCACCTCAAGGCGGGTCACAAGGGCCTGTTCGCCGAGCGGCTCGATGGCGGCGTGGTCACGGGCATGCTGGGCGTCGACCGCGGCCGCCTCGAGCCGGGCGCGACGCTGCTCTACCACAACCGCAACCGCACCTTTAGCCCGACGCTGGGCAGATTCCTCCAGAGCGACCCGAACGCCAGCGGGCTGGCGGTGATCGGCAGCGTGAGCTACGCCGGCTCACGCGCGATGGTGGACGTGATGGGGGCGGACCTCAGCGCGATGACTGGGGATGGGGTGGGGTTGTACCAGTACCTTGGCGGAAATCCGATCAGAGGGAGTGATCCGACGGGGTTGTTCTCGATCATCGACATCCTGTCGGGCGGCGGCGAGATGATGGACATCTCCTCGGACTACAACGAAGCTGTGATCGAGCACGGCGCCGACGCGTATGGATCGGCCAGTGCGATGCTTAACGGTGCTGCGGCACAGCAAGACATGCTCGTCGAATCTGCGACGGACTGGTCAGTCTCTGATGACATGTTCACGGATATGCTCATGGCAAACCGGCCGCGAACGCTCGTGGCCCCAGCCGAACAGGGCTATGGTGGCGGTTTAGTGCCGGGTCGCTCGGTGGCGGCTAAGTGGCTTCCGCCTGTGATCAATCCTGCAAGGATGGGCAAGGCGGCGGCTCTGTACGGGCGTGTGCACGGTAGTCTTCAGCACATGACCAAGATGTGGAAGCACGTCAAAGCGATCAAGGCCATGATCAAAAAATCTGGAGGAACGTTTCAGAAGCAGATGATGCGGCATAATCAAGCCTTGGTTGGCCCCGATGGCAAGGTGCTTTCGACGATACGCCCGGACGTGCAAGTGCTCGATGTTACGACAAGAACGCTTTATGTCGCAGAGTCGGTGGTGTCTAGTCCGATGGGAAAGAACCGTTTTCGTGAAATGCTGTCAGAGTTCAGAAAGCGATATCCAGAGTGGAACATTGTCCAGATGGTCAACTAAACTCAAAAGGTCGACGTATGTCGCAGAGTGTTATTCCTTGGTGTGATGCTGCATTTGAGGTTCGTGTGCGACCAATCGTCATGGACGCAAAGTGGCTGAAGGTCGTCTACGGACTGGTAGAGTGGAGCGACAAGCACCTGGAGCAGAAGTGGAAGCACCTCGCCATATCAACTGAAAACAATGCTTCTGTTGCTTCAATTGATCCTAGCTGGGTGCTGGATCGTCATGGTTGTCTGTCGCCGTGCACTTGGCAAAGTGGCTCCGAGCCCCCGGTGCGGTTGGACACTAGGCTTTTGGCGGCTGTAAGGGAAGGTGTGTACGGCGGTACGGTGCTAAAGCATCATCGAGGTGTGTGGAAGGACGCGTGGAACATTGTTTGGTGGTCTCAGGTGAGTGATGGCAGAACACTGTCAAACCTGCCTCGTGTTGGTGCTAATGCTGAGATTGTCATCACGACGGTAAAGGGCGGGATAGGTTGTGCAGATCGGGCATTCGAGAGGTTGTGCAGGCACTTTGCATCCTGTAATTGTGTTGCGTCTGCGACCATCGAATGTGTTGATACACGAAAGGGGACATTTTTTGAACGTCATTCTGCGGCCCGAGTCAACCTAGCGAATGAGATGGGATTTCGTAGTTGGCGTGAAAATTCACCCGCTTTGGAGTGCTTCTCCCCGTGGATGTTCCTTGGACGCGAACTCGTCGCCAAGGTCGGTGAGCGGGGCGGCTTGGTTGAGCGGCTCGCTTCAGGTCCGGCAAAGTCTTGTGTGACGCGTGACGCTGCGACGGCGATGATCTCTGAGTTGCCTGGCGGATGCCTGCTTATTCGGACTTGCTCCCTCATCGATCTTTGTGGATCGGACCCGCGCGGCGCCGTGATCAAAGTTCCGGATCGCGCTAAGCGAGCACTGGCCCGGGTGATTCGTGAAAGTGGGTTGATCATCAAGTCAAAGTGGGGCGTTGTCGATGGTGAGTAGAAAGATGAAGCCAAATGTCCCTGCCGATCATTCGGCTCGGCTTGACATCTAGGCAGGACTCCTCCCTCTTCTATACGCCATGTGTTTATGACCCACGCCCCGCCGCGCCGGTGCCCTCGTCAAGCACTTCGCCTACGACGGCCTCGGCCGGCTGATCCGGACGCTTTCGCCGTTCCCGAATGTTGAAACGTTCGTGAACTCGGGCCAGCCGCCGGTCTACCGCAGTGAGCGTTTCTACTACGACGGCCAGCGTCGCATCGCCGAGGTGGTCGTGGATCCCGTGGCGTCGATCGCCGCTGCGATCGCCAGCGAGGATGAGGAACTCCTGGGCATCGCCAGCATCCCCGGGGCGATCGTCGGCGACACGCCCGACGGCAAGAAGAAGGCCGTGCCGCTCTGGTTCGAGGGCCTGCAGCAGAGCCAGCTGACCGAGCCGCCGCCAGCGTACATCTCCCGCGAGTACATCTGGGGCCCGGGCGACCGCGGCCCCGACGAACTGCTGGCCATGTTCGCGTGGGACGGCGTGGGGGGCACGGGCAACGTCAACAACGGCACCGCCCGCCCGCCCAACACGCTCTGGTCGGTCATCACCGACGCCAGCGGCGACTGCGTGGGCCTGATCACCGAGGCCACGCTGAGTCAGGACGCACAGGTCGCCTGGCAGGCGACCTACGAGCCCTACGGCACGCTGATCGACAGCCGCAGCATCGTGCCGCACCCGCACCTCAAGGCGGGTCACAAGGGCCTGTTCGCCGAGCGGCTCGATGGCGGCCCTGCACGCTTTGACCGATTCGCCCCATCCGCCCACCAAGACACCGGCGCTCGACATCCCGACAAACGTGTCCTGAAGTGTGGTACACTCTCCCGCGAGCGGCTCGTCTGCGGCGTGGCTCGGTCCTTGAGCGCGTCGGGATCACCGCGGGCTCACCGCGGGTTCTCTTCTGGGCCGCGTCAGGATTGTCGAGGCACTATGTCATCACAACCCACCACCTCCACCCCCACCCCCACGGGCAACGTCGAGTCCTCCCTGGTCGAAACGCGGCTCTTTCCGCCGCCGAGCGCGGCGAGCCTCGGCTTTGAGAAGTGGCACGTCCCCTCGCGCGCTGCGTATGACGCGCTTCACGCGCGATCGATCAAGGACCCCGAGCACTTCTGGGCCGAGGAAGCGCGCGGGCTGTCGTGGTTCAAGCCGTTCGAGCAGGTCTGCACGTTCCGCGCCGGCGCGCCCGCGGGCTCGCCAGAGGCGAACATTGCCGACACCAAGTGGTTCCTCGGCGGGCAACTCAACGCGTCGTACAACTGCCTCGATCGCCACGTGCTCGACGGCCACGGCGAGCAGACCGCCGTCATCTGGGAGGGTGAGCCGGTCGACAGCGCGGGCAACCCCGAACTGAAGCACATCTCGTATCGCGAGATGTTGCTGGAGGTCTGCCGCTGCGCCAACGCGCTGAAGTCGCTCGGCGTCAAGAAGGGCGACATCGTCACCATCTACATGCCGATGATCCCCGAGCTCGTCGTCGCGATGCTCGCCTGTGCCCGCATCGGCGCGGCTCACTCGGTCATCTTCGGCGGCTTTGCCCACACCGCCATCTCCGAGCGCGTCAGCGACGCCAACAGCAAGGTGATCATCACCGCCGACGGCTCCTACCGCCGAGGCGACATCGTGCCGCTGCTGAAGAATGTCGACGACGCCGTGCGCGCGCTGGCCAACCACGGGCACATCGTCGACCACGTGCTGTGCGTTCGCCGCACGGGCAAACTGCCGGCGGATCAGGACTTCGCGCACGGCACGGCAAAGCTCGCCGACACCAAGCTGGTCGACACCAAGATGCCGACGAAGTATCACTGGTGGCACCAGATCGTGCCGCAGAGCTCCGATGCCTGCCCGGCTGAGGCGTGCGACAGTGAAGACCTGCTCTTCCTGCTCTACACCTCGGGCAGTACCGGCAAGCCCAAGGGCATCATGCACACCACGGGCGGCTATCTGACGTACGTCAAGATGACCGCGCGGCTGACCTTCAACTTGTCTCCTCAAAACCCCTCCGCCAACCTGGATTTGACGGGGAGGGGCAGGGGTGGGGTTTCGTCTGCAACCTCCTCATCCACCACCGACAACCCCATCTTCTGGTGCACCGCCGACATCGGCTGGATCACCGGACACTCCTACGTCGTCTACGGCCTGATGATGAACCGCGTGCCCACGCTGCTGTACGAGGGCGCGCCCAACTTCCCCACGCTCGAGGGCGGCCGCGGCGATCGTTTCTGGCAGATCATCGCGCGGCACAAGGTCACGCACTTCTACACCGCGCCCACCGCGATCCGCACGTTCATGAAGTGGGGCGACGATCTGCCCGCGCGGCACGATCTCTCCAGCCTCCGCATCCTCGGCTCAGTCGGCGAGCCGATCAACCCCGAGGCGTGGATGTGGTATCACAAGCTCATCGGCCGCGAGAAGTGCCCGATCGTCGACACCTACTGGCAGACCGAAACTGCCGGCCACATCTGCACGCCCCTGCCCGGCGCAATCGCCACCAAGCCCGGCTCGTGCACGGTGCCGATGATCGGCATCGACGCGGCATGCGTAAACGAGCAGGGCCAGGAGATGCCGGCCAACACCGGCGGTCTCTTTGTCATCCGCAAGCCGTGGCCCGGCATGCTGCGCGGCGTCTTCGGCAACCGCGAGCGATTCCTCAGCAGCTACTGGGGCCGCGTGAAGGACCCCGCGACCGGAGTGCCGTACTACTTCAGCGCCGACGGCACGCGTCGCGACGCCGACGGGGCATTCTGGATCCAGGGCCGCATCGACGACGTGATCAAAGTCTCGGGTCACCTCTTGGGCACGATGGAGGTCGAGAGCGCGATGGTCAGCCACCCGGCGGTGGCCGAGGCGGCGGTCGTCGGCTTCCCGCACGAACTCAAGGGCAACGCGATCTGCGCGTTTGTCACGCTCAAGCCCGCATGGCTCAGCCGCAACAACCGCTCGCCCGATGACACGCTCAAGAAGGAACTGGCGGCGCACGTGGCCAAGGAGGTCGGCGCGCTGGCCCGCCCCGATCAGGTGCGATTTGCTGAGAGCCTGCCCAAAACGCGATCCGGCAAGATCATGCGGCGACTCCTTCGCGATGTCGCCGCCGGCGTCGAAAAGATCACGCAGGACACGACCACGCTCGAGGACTTCAGCGTGGTGAGCAAGCTGCGTCAAGATGACGAGTAAGCCGAAGGCAGCTCCAACTCAACGGTCCAAGGGGGTCGGGTTTCCAACCCGACTTCTCTGTCATGGTCGGCGATGAGCGCGTTCGTCTTTCACCAAGACATGCAGTTCTTCGAAGCGCGCGAAGCCATCAGGCCGGGCTTTAGGATTGCGCTGTAGACATGACCACGACGTTTCTTCGGTGCACTGACGCCGGGCTGAGCCTGCTCTGAGGCGAAGGGCCGGGTTGCTGCGAAGTCTGCAGGCGATCGAAGATCACTGTGGTCAACGATGCGAGCGAGAACCCGGCCCTTCGGGCGAAGCGCCCTCAGGCCCGGCGTCCATTTGCCTCCGCGTCATCATGGTCTTCAGGGCAGTTGGAAACCCGGCACCCAAGACCGCTGCGCAGATGGCTGCGCACCCTCACCCCATCACGGCCTGCTCTTGCCCTCGTGCCGCACAATCGTGCCTGAATCCAGATAGATCAGGTCCTCGGCGATGTTCTTCATCAGGTCGCCCACGCGCTCCAGCTCGCCGCCCCGCAGCGGGTGCATCAGGAGGCACGCGGCCTTGCTGTTGCGGTCGGTGGTCATCAGTTCCACACACGCCTCGAAGACCTGCTTTTCCAGCGAGTCCAGCGCCTTGTCCCTTGCCACCAGTTCGCGGGCGTTGTCGGCGTTCTCGCTCGCCAGCGCGCTGAGCACCGCGTGGCACGCGATCGGCACGCGCTGAGCCAGCTCGATCAGCGGCATCGGCAGCGGCGGGGCAGAGGTCAGCTTCTTGAGCTTCACCGCCTGCTTGGCGATGCCCGTCGCATGGTCGGCCACGCGCTCGATGTCGCTGTTACACCAGCGTCGTGATCTTGCGGAAGTCCTTGGCAAACGGGTGAAAGGAGCGCCAGCACGCGGAAGCACTCCTCCTCAATGCGCACCTCCTCGCGATCAACCTCGTCATCGCGCGAGATCACGATGCGGGCCATCGTCTCATCAGCGCGGATCAGCGCCTCGGCCGCCTGCTCAACCATGCCCACCGCCGTGCCAGCCTCGGCCATCACCATCGCCTTGAGGCGCTTGAGCTCGCGCTCGATCGAGACATCGTTCTCGCGCGGGGCAAAGGGCCGTCAGTGGGGGCGTGTCATCCATCGGCGTGGAGTTCGGCATAGCTGCTCGCTTCCAGGGTCACCATCTCAACCGTCACTCACTGTCCGTTCCGCGGACTCGTCGCGCCGGTTCGTGCGCGGCGGGAGCCACTCTCGGATCACCATGATACCAAACCAATCCCGCCCGTGCAGGGCGTTCTCTGTGCAGCGCAAGATCGAGCCGCAACCTTTACGCATTCGCAACACGCCACGCGCAGATTCTCACGTTCTCTGTCGCCTTGTGCTTCCCCGAAAGCCGAGTAAACTGGAGCAATGAGTCCAACGACCTCAGCCAGCAATCTCGCCTCCGGGCGCCGCCGCCTACCTCGCCCGGACCTACGGCGTCGGCGGGAGCAAGCCAGCCTCGCCCGGTGCGGCGGCTTCAGCGGCGTGATTGCCCAAGGTCGCGCCCGCCGCCCCGGCTGCTCCCACCGAGCAGACCCGCGCGATCGAGGCGGCCACCGCCCGCCCGCCGCCCCAGCCCAGTGGCAAGCTCGACCAGCTTCGTCGCCGCCGTCGTGCCCGGCCAAGGTCCGATTTCTCGGGCGACACCG